>WNGS01072847.1:1861701-1886677 GCA_020271785.1 Procambarus virginalis | reverse complement strand
TGTTGCTGGTTCTCCTGCTGCTGTTGTTGCTGGTTCTGCTGCTGTTGCTGGTTCTCCTGCTGCTGTTGTTGCTGGTTCTCCTGCTGCTGTTGTTGCTGGTTCTCCTGCTGTTGTTGTTGCTGGTTCTCCTGCTGCTGTTGTTGCTGGTTCTCCTGCTGCTGTTGCTGCTGTTCTCCTGCTGCTGTTTTTGCTGGTTCTCCTGCTGCTGTTGTTGCTGGTTCTCCTGCTGCTGTTGTTGCTGGTTCTCCTGCTGCTGTTGTTGCTGGTTCTCCTGCTGCTGTTGTTGCTGGTTCCCTGCTGCTGTTGTTGCTGGTTCTCCTGCTGCTGTTGTTGCTGGTTCTCCTGCTGCTGTTGTTGCTGGTTCTCCTGCTGCTGTTGTTGCTGGTTCTCCTGCTGCTGTTGTTGCTGGTTCTCCTGCTGCTGTTGTTGCTGGTTCTCCTGCTGCTGTTGCTGCTGGTTCTCCTGCTGCTGTTGCTGCTGGTTCTCCTGCTGCTGTTGCTGGTTCTCCTGCTGTTGGTGCTGCTGGTTCTCCTGCTGTTGTTGCTGCTGGTTCTCCTGCTGTTGTTGTTGCTGTTCTCCTGCTGCTGCTGTTGTTGCTGGTTCTCCTCCTGTTTGGGTGCTGCTCCTCCGCTCCTGCTATGTTGCTGATGGTTCATACTGCAACCATTAAAATGTGTTGTAAATGAATGACCAGTACACAAGATGGCATCCAGTAGATTGCAAGGATTACTAAACAGATCCACTAATGTCTTGAACGTAAACAAGTGACAAGTGATATAATGCAAATATTTTAGATTTAGTTTTATACAAGAAATGTTGCATAATTATCATTATAAGAAATTCTGCATAATTATTGATATGAGAATTATTTTATAATAATTGAGTATACTATTAAAATATTTATAATTATAAATTATTTATAATGAATCTATCTTTTTATAACAAGTACATTAATAATTATTATAAACAATTTGTTATAAATAATTTGTTTATAAATAATTTATTAATAATTCTCATCATTATTTATTCAAATAATTTTTATCAATTAATTATAAATGTACTATGAACAAATCATTAATAATTTATGACTTTAAATACTTTTATTATAAATAATTTATTATAATAACGCTGTAACAATTAAATTTGTCGAGTACCTATGTTTTATGTGTGAGTGTGGCTACAAAATCTTGCCTCCTTCAACAAGTGGTGGATGCTGCGTCCCTTTCTCCCAGATGGGGCTCCAAGGCTGGCCGGATTGTCTAAGACGTTTTGTGCCCTCTGTAATGCTTTTTTTGCGCTACCGCTCACAGGATGGGTATGGGGGGTGCACTAGCCGCCTCCCGCGGCAACAATCAAGATCAATCTATATCTCTGATGACATAGCGGGAGGCTGTTTTCCCACCGCTATCCCACTCCCAAGGGCTAGGAGCAGTAGCACCCGCCTCACCGACCTGTCACCACACAGCCTTCAAGTCGCCAACAAAAACTGCCGCTGATGTTGGTCATCGTTTATGCAACGGAAAAGCTGCTTCGTGTTGACCTAAGTCTCCCCCTCAGGCATAAGCCAGTGGTTAAATGCAACATATTCCCACTGTGCAATATCACGGCTTTTAAGACTCATCTCGGATGAAGACTTGAGCTCATCAACGCGTTTAAACGTTATTTTGTCATCGGTGACTCCAGAATTAGTAATCAAGATTTACCTCATTTGTTTCAGAAGCATTTTGCCTGTAGACCACTGGAATTATTTATATAATTAGGTTATGATGAGTGTTGTTGGAAGGAATAAGTATTAATAAAATAATGCATAAATGATAAATAAAAACATGGAATTGTAAGTTATGTAGTAGAGAGAGAGACAACACACACACACACACACACACACACACACACACACACACACACACACACACACACACACACACACACACCACACACACACACACACACACACACACACACACACACACACACACACACACACCACACCACACACACACACACACAGCCACAGAGACATTAGAAAGAACTTTTTAGTGTCAGAGTGGTTGACAAATGGAATGCATTAGGCAGTGATGTGGTGGAGGCTGACTCCATACACAGTTTCAAGTGTAGATATGATAGAGCCCAGTAGGCTCAGGAATCTGTACACCAGTTGATTGACGGTTGAGAGGTGGGACCAAAGAGCCAAAGCTCAACCCCCGCAAGCACAAATAGGTGAGTACAGACAGACAGAGAGGGGGGAGGGAGGACGGCAGAGTAACAGGGTTGGCCATTCCTACCTTGAGGGATTAACTGTATATAATCTTCCGCAATAAAATGTAGGCGGCCTTTTTTTTTTTTTACCAAAATTAATTTTCAATTTCCCCCTGAAACATTGAACATTTTTACCGTCCAATTAATTTTAACTTTATCCGCTATAATGTTAGTTTAGTGAGATAGTTCCCCCCCCCCCAGGTAGTGGTGACGCCCCCCCCCCTCCCCGCGGGTGTGGACCAATCTGTCGGAAATGAGACTTACTAATAAAAATAATAACACCGTATTTTGTGACGTATTCTAATGCGTCGGTCGCATCATCCACTACGGGCTCACCATAGCCCGTGCTACTTGGAACTTCTTGTTCCAGGTAGTGAATCTTTAATAACAACAACAACTCAATAGGGTAGGTGGGGTTGCCTTGGGCTCGTACGTTTCTGAATAGGTAAAGCAATTGCATTTTTTTACGTTGCAAATGGAGAGAATGGGCTGGGCAATTCGACACTCAAGACGGTCTCACACAAACAGCACCATTCAAAGCTGGAGAAGTTGATGACCTGGAGAACGTGCTGAGATCTTTTACTGCTCGGATCCGCTCATTGAAACATCTACATTATTGGGAACATGTATACATTCTCAAACTCTACTCCTTGGGGCGCAGGCGAGAGAGATACATAATAATTTATACTTGGAAAATATTTACAAATTGGTTCCAAATCTTAAACGCAAATAACTCTACATTAAACAACACCCTCCCAAACCTGCACACAGAAATAACACCACATGAGACCAGAAGGCATGGCAGGATGTGCAGAATACCCCCGTTGAAAAGCAGAGTTGCAACAGGTAGTCTGAGAGAAAGCTCTATCTAGGCCCGAGACTGTTCAACACGCTTCCACTACACATGAGGGGCATAACTGGCCAACCCCTCACAGTGTTCAAGAGAGAACTGGATAAACACCTCCAAAGGATATCTGATCAACCAGGCTGTGACTCATACGTCAGGCTACGAACAGCCGTGTCTAACAACTTGATTGACTAGACCACCAACCAGGAGGTCTGGTCAGAGACCGGGCAGCCGGGACATTGATCCCTGGACCCAACACAAGGTAAAGGTGTCTTTGAGCATTGAAAATGACCTTAAATAAATTAGCGCGGTTATTAATTTAAATAAATAGATTAAATTAGTTAAGTATTTTCTTTATCAAGGCTAATGAAACACCCTTATAATTTCTACTATTGTGACGGCGTATTACAATCACGGCAGTGCCATCATGTTGTGGGGAGACAATGGGAGAGGGCATCCAGAGGAATGTAAACATCTCAGACTCATTTTCTTTGGCAGCTAAAACATTCGTTCGAATATCACTGACTATTTTCAGGTGTTACTACTATGTAACTGTACGTTCAATGACAGGAGTGCACCCTGTCAGTGACCCAGCAGTGCACCCTGCCAGTGACCCCAGCAGTGCACCCTGCCAGTGACCCCAGCAGTGAACCCTGTCAGTGACCCCAGCAGTGCACCCTGTCAGTGACCCCAGCAGTGCACCCTGCCAGTGACCCCAGCAGTGCACCCTGCCAGTGACCCCAGCAGTGCACCCTGCCAGTGACCCAGCAGTGCACCCTGCCAGTGACCCCAGCAGTGCACCCTGCCAGTGACCCCAGCAGTGCACCCTGCCAGTGACCCCAGCAGTGCACCCTGCCAGTGACCCCAGCAGTGCACCCTGTCAGTGACCCCCAGCAGTGCACCCTGCCAGTGACCCCAGCAGTGCACCCTGCCAGTGACTCCAGCAGTGCACCCTGCCAGCTCGGTGTAGAATTCCACTGCCCTTGTCTTTTATAAAAACCTGTGGCAAGATAAAGACGTTGGGAGTGAGTCGTACTGACCCAGTCAGCATTGAGCAGCCCCGTGGCTGTGTATGTACGAGAGAAGAAGATGGAAATATGATGTACCAGATGTGAAGAAGGCGGACGATGTACCAGATGCATGCGCATCTGGTACATCGTCCGCCTTCTCCTACAGAGCCGTCAGTATACCACCGATATTTCTTGAGTATCCCTGCAGGTATACTTATGTATACCCATAATATACTAACTGATCAATAACTTACAATACTACTTACTGCAGGTGTACTTATGTGTACCCATAACCGTTCAAGGGGGAACTATCTTAATGACACTTATCTCTAAGAAAAATGACTGTTAAGATACTTTTTCAACTTAGCTTGAGGGATGAGCACCTGTGGATTCATATCATCTTGCGGTTTTATCATTAAGATGCAAAAGATATCACACTCAGTATTCTTAAGAGTCCCCATAGTTGGGTGGTAAGATGTCCAAGGCTGAAACTGTGTTGGTGGTGGAGGTTTCTTGGCCTTACCTTGCGGGTTACTTTGCGATGGTTCCTAGGATCAACGTCCCAGCGGCCCGGTCTCCCAGGTATCGGGGGAGGGAGGGTGTGAGGGGGTCCTGGTTTAATAAGGAGCAGGTAACGAGGATGAAATCGAGGGAGAACAAAATGTTGAGAGAAAATGCAGAAGAATTAAAAAGAAGATAAGAGTGTGGGAGAAGCAGACTGATCAATTATTTACATTCTCCTTAAAACCAAATATTATGTGAACACATGATTGGACGACGAGGACGCTCATTGTTATTTGTTGACATGTTTGCTTATTGCTATCTTGTTCATCTAATTTTGCTTAATAATTTTGCTAATATTGCTTAATAATTTTGCTAGTTTGGTTAATAATTTTGCTTTTCTTCTTGCAGGTATGTGTGTTGCCGAGTGTTGCTGACACCCCCCTCCCCTTACAACCCCCTTCCCCTCCCCCCCTTCCCCTCCCCCCACCCCCTACCCCCATCCCCCTGTCCCTCCCCCCTTCTTGGTGCCGTTGCTGCTGCTGATGGGTGAGTATATTGCTTCCTCTCAATTGTGGGTTTTATGTTATATTTGTGTTGACAGGATAATGTTTCGTGTATGGGGTATATGTAATTTTATGTGTGTGTGTTTCCTGGGCGTCTCTGATGGGTGCACTCAGGTGTTGGAGCCTCCTGGCGGCAACCCGCCTGGTGGAGTGGACGACCAGCATCTGCTCCCTTCAACCCGTCAACTCTAGCGCACTCTAAGCGTTCCATCAGCTTAGACAACACGTTTGTTGCTGTACTTTTGAAGTACACGACTATAGAATTACTCGGCACAACACCCAGATTCATCGAAGTCATGCACCTACCTCCCCGAACTCCACGCCTCACCTCACCCCATTTCACGTCCCACCTCATCCCCACTCCACGCCCCCATCTCACACGACCAGAGCATGTCCCACCTCGACCCACAATACCCTACGGGCCCAAAAGCTACCACCAGGCGTAACTTCCATCGTCATCCCGGGATGTGGCTTCAACTTAGCTGGCGTACGATGCTTCCGGTGGCCCACCTGGTCCTTGCTTTGGTGTACAGGGCCGCTCTCCCCGGTGTACAGGGCCGCTCTCCCCGGTGTACAGGGCCGCTCTCCCCGGTGTACTGGGCCGCTCTTCCCGGTGTACAGGGCCGCTCTCCCCGGTGTACTGGGCCGCTCTTCCCGGTGTACAGGGCCGCTCTCCCCGGTGTACTGGGCCGCTCTTCCGGTGTACAGGGCCGCTCTCCCCGGTGTACTGGGCCGCTCTTCCCGGTGTACAGGGCCGCTCTCCCCGGTGTACAGGGCCGCTCTCCCCGGTGTACTGGGCCGCTCTCCCCGGTGTACAGGGCCGCTCTCCCCGGTGTACAGGGCCGCTCTCCCCGGTGTACAGGGCCGCTCTCCCCGGTGTACAGGGCCGCTCTCCCCGGTGTACTGGGCCGCTCTCCCCGGTGTACAGGGCCGCTCTCCCCGGTGTACAGGGCCGCTCTCCCCGGTGTACAGGGCCGCTCTCCCCGGTGTACAGGGCCGCTCTCCCCGGTGTACAGGGCCGCTCTCCCCGGTGTACAGGGCCGCTCTCCCCGGTGTACTGGGCCGCTCTCCCCGGTGTACAGGGCCGCTCTCCCCGGTGTACAGGGCCGCTCTCCCCGGTGTACTGGGCCGCTCTCCCCGGTGTACAGGGCCGCTCTCCCCGGTGTACAGGGCCGCTCTCCCCGGTGTACAGGGCCGCTCTCCCCGGTGTACTGGGCCGCTCTCCCCGGTGTACTGGGCCGCTCTCCCTGGTGTACTGGGCCGCTCTCCCTGGTGTACTGGGCCGCTCTCCCTGGTGTACTGGGCCGCTCTCCCCGGTGTACTGGGCCGCTCTCCCCGGTGTACAGGGCCGCTCTTCCCGGTGTACAGGGCCGCTCTCCCCGGTGTACAGGGCCGCTCTCCCCGGTGTACAGGGCCGCTCTTCCCGGTGTACAGGGCCGCTCTTCCCGGTGTACAGGGCCGCTCTCCCCGGTGTACAGGGCCGCTCTCCCCGGTGTACAGGGCCGCTCTTCCCGGTGTACAGGATTAAATACGTAGGAATCCTCTATTTGAAAAGATGGCAACGATGTATCCCAAGACGATGTATTCGCGATTAAGGTCCAGGATACAATGGTACTCTGGCATGCAGATCTGCACAGTAGATCGTTAAAGAGGTGGTTGCGGAAATTGCAAGGCGAGCCGCGTCACTTGACCGTATCTGGGGTTTGCAATACCATATGTGATGGCATACATGTTTGCAAGGATGGCGAGTTTTCATCACAAGAGTACATAAAAGGGAGGCTTACAGACGCTGTTTTGGGCGTCGGGAGCTAAGCGTAGTGCAGGGGTCAGATTCACGAAGCAGGTACGCATGAACTTACGAACGTGTACATCTTTCGTCAATCTTTGACGGCTTTGGTTACATTTATTAAACAGTTTACAAACATGAAAACTTGCCAGTCAACTGTTGTTATTGTTATAAACAGCCTCCGGGTGCTTCGGAGCTCATTAACTCTTTAATAATTGTAAACAATACCGCCCAAGATTGAGAAAAGATGTACAGGTTCGTAAGTGCTTGCGTAACTGCTTCGTGAATCTGGCCCCAGGTCTTTAATTGGGGTGCAACTTGGACAACTATATACAACTATAGACAACTATATATTATGGTAACTGACCCCTTTTGACTCCTTCCCGGCCCAGTTGCGTCAGTCACGACTACCACTCCGCTAGTTGAGGCCCGGCAAGCACCTCCGGGACCACTCGTCAACCTTACCTGGCGTTTACCTTGTGTTGGTTCCAGAGATCAACGGCCCCAGACTCGTCCTACCTGCATATCTAAACCACCCTCCGCCCCCTCCCCCCCAGACGCCAAGTAATTTGCATCCGCCATTCGTTGCAAATGAGCATTTTGTACAAGATATTCACGGTGTCTTGACCAGTTATCTTGAATCAAGAGGACTGTATGTAAATGATCTTTGTGTGGTATTACGTCTCGTAAGGAGACCACTGAGGTTTGTATCAAGCCAAAGCAGACTCGGGCTTATAATGGATAGGAAACACGGTATTAACACGCGTCGCAAGAGATGGTTAAGTCAAATCACTTCATTTGGCAGTTTGCCATTTGTACAGAGGTGGGGGGGGGGGGGGTTAACATGCAGGTGTGGTGGTGATGGTGGTTTAGCATGCAGGTGTGGTGGTTTAACATGCAGGTGTGGTGGTTTAGCATGCAGGTGTGCGGGTTTACCATGCAGGTATGGTCTTCTCTGGTCGGATACTGTTCGCCACCAACATTCTTCCCTACGCTCGCCCCCCCCCTCCCCGTATAGTGTGGTGGTGTTGTCTTAGCTCTATCTTCATCCATCTCGTCCCCCTTTTTCGTGCTTTCGTGTTCCTTGAGACGCTCAAACCTCTGAACATTCAGTCTCTCTCTCTCTCTCTCTCTCTCTCTCTCTCTCTCTCTCTCTCTATATATATATATATATATATATATATATATATATATATATATATATATATATATATATATATATGTCTTGTAGTATTATGTATATTCTTTGAGCCTCGATCGACCCCTCTCCTCTTTATTTGGTAGTTCCCCCTCCTCTCTGGGTATGGAGGGGGGGGGGGTGCTGTAGGAGAGGGAGTTGTATGTTGGATTGGTGAGGGGGGAGGAGGTGTATGAGTCTCGCGTGGTGAGGGGGGGGGGGGGATGGGGCTTGTGAGGGGAAGGGGCGTGGGTTACGTATCCCCCACAATTCCTCATAGTTAATTGAGGTGAGTGTTGCTGGCCTGAATTCACCCCCCCCCCCCCCCCCTTTCCCTTCATTAACTCATTTATTTACCCTCATTTACTCATTTATTTACTCACACGAAGGAAGGAGGAAGAAGATGAAGACAGTTTGAGAACCTCTTATTGCTCCTGATCGAAAACACCAAATGAGTGGATATTGAAGTGTTACAAATAGAAACATTAAGATCAACATTCCTGGAACAGAACAAGTAATTTAAATCCAGCTTTATGAAGTGAGAAACAGGTCATATAAGCGGGATGGTGTGGGAGCCGGCGGGCGTGTGTGGGGGGCACGCGACAGGGAAAGAAAAGGAAGAGAAGGCAGGTAGATGACAAGGAATTCGTAACCATTTGGAAAGGGGCTGAGCTAATGCCCCGATGGGGCTGTGGTAAAGGAAGAACTGGAACGCCCAGAATAGGGTGGACGACCCACGAAGAAGTGGAAACACGTACACGGAGAAATAAGTAGAAGAGGAAGAATTGTGTCTCCGTGTGTGTGTGTGTGTGTGTGTGTGTGTGTGTGTGTGTGTGTGTGTGTGTGTGTGTGTGTGTGTGTGTGTGTGTGTAGTTTAGTTTAGTTCATTTATTGTGCACCCCATACCCGTCTTGTGGGCGGTAGTGGAAAAGGGTTACAGAGGCACATAATGGGCTCAGGGACTGAACCCCACAATTCATTTTGCTAAGCAGTGTGTGTGTGTGTGTGTGTGTGTGTGTGTGTGTGTGTGTGTGTGTGTGTNTTCGACATTTGAGTGTTGAGAAAGCTGGCTATTAGGTGACAGGAGACGTGCCCAGCTATTCCCCCGGGAATCAAACCGGGGATCCCCGATTGTGAGTCGAGAACGAACTCAAGTGCACCACGAGACCGCATCAGGTGGATGGAGCGAGGAAGGCTGAAGCACTTGAAGATGAGCAGGTTTTAGATGAATGAAAACATCAGCTGTGGACGTTGCCAGAGTAAGACGAGCGAGGGGTTGGGAGGGGAGGTGAAGCGAGGGGTTGAGAGGGGAGGTGAAGCAAGGGGCTGGGAGGGGAGGTGAAGCAAGGGGCTGGGAGGGGGGGATATGAAGCAAGCATAGGGCCAAGATGAGAGAGAAGGCGGCAGCACCCTGAACAGTAACTATAGACGCCTGGAGCAGTACAAGAGCTTCAACAAGAAGGGTACGTCAAGTTAATCCCACAGATGGCGGCACCTGTACCTGGAACACGCCTCACGTCCCGTGAGTACGATAATTAAGGCGCCAAGAATTCGATAATGCCAGCCCTCGAGAATACGACAGCACCAAGTCTTAAGAAGCGGATGATTTGAAAGCTCAAACATAATTAAAACTCCAGAAATGCAACGGATGAATTCCATCGTGATTATGTTACAGCTGCGAGCAAGCCTTCCTGCGCGCTTCATTTCTAAGGCATCGGCATCAAATTAAATGTTATTGCATGTTGCATTTCCCAGCAGCGAGCGATTGGTGTGTTGCTCTGCAGTAGGAATTGATGGTCGGTCAGGCCAGGTCAAAGCCAGAGAGGGGAGAGAAGCGTGTGAGAGGAAATGCAAAGCAGGCCTAATGGTATGCAGATGTATGCAGATATTACTTTTACCGATGCTGCTCCTGACGACTGTTTCTAATCCAATAACTCGCCAGAAAGTCCCTTACCACCCCTCCCTTCTCTTCCGTGAATTGCAGGAATGTCGCGCTCGGGAAGTTAAAATTGGTAGCGTGTGTGTTAATGAAAATGGGAAGCGGGGCGTCACGTTCCTTCTGTAGGGGGTGACTAGTGGAAGTTATTGAGGCGCGGGCGACAGTAACGAGAAGAGGGGGGTTCTGTCACCCTAGGGAAGGGAAGAGGACCTCTCACCCTAGCCAGAGTGACCTAGGGAAGGGGAGGAAGAGTGTTTAGGTGGGGGGTGGGGGAGTTGGCCGCGACTGGGACAGTTTCCCCCATTATCACCAGCCATTAAGGATGTTGGGTGTCTTGTCTAAAGGGTGCGGCGCCCCCCCCCCCATGCTCCCCCGCCCCTCCAGCAAGGTTAGGCCTCTACACCATTAATGAGGCAGAACACCATGTAACGTGGCCATCTTATTTTGTGCTTAAAACAATTAAGATTTACTTATCATTAACTTATTTCTATCAAGTTATTTGCAAAATAAAAAAATATTGGCAACGCGGTGAATGTTGATGTAATCACATGTTTTGATTGATTGATTGATTGATGAAGATTAAGCCACCCAAAAGGTGGTACGGGCATGAATAGCCCGTAAGTGGTGGCCTTTTTGAGTATCAATAGATGATACTGGAGATCTGTGGAGGTGCAACTGCACCCTGCGTGACGGGAGATGTCACATGTTTTGAACATTTTTGTGTAGAAGTATTCCACTGTAGAATAGAAATGTTTTAAGTTTTCATTGAAATATAAAAAATAAAATCAATAATTTTTTTTTTAATTCTGTCTGAACGGCTGGCTGGCTTTGCTAATTTGACTCAGAATGAATACTTAATCATAAAATCTTTTAAAAGCTACCTACAGACCAGGGCTGTTTAAAGGTCACATTCAGCCTACAGCGGTTTAAATGATAAAGCATTCCATTATATTATATAATGACTAGTTTCTTTTTAATTTGAGTTAAACAAAGAAATTTGATCAAACCTAACCTAACCTACCTATCAACAAGGCAGGTAACCTAACCTAACATAAAATTATATATATATATATATATATATATATATATATATATATATATATTATATATATATATATATATATATTGGTGTATACGGCAGCAGGTTTTCTTTTTAAACATGTCTCATTAAATATGACCGCATATTCTGTATTTACTATCTTCTGATCTAGGGCTTCTATCCCTCTATTTTCTTAGCATCAGTTCTTAGCTGAAAGTTTTGGAGAACTCCTCTTTCAGCTAAGCCCTGATGCTAAGAAAATAGTTAGAGGGATAGAAGCCCTAAATCAGAAGATAGTAAATATAGAATATGCGGTCATATTCAATGATATATATATAAATATTATATATATATATATATATATATATATATATATATATATATATATATATATAATATATATATATGCACAGAAAGAAGGCACGTACGAACAGCCATGCACGCCCACATACACAGTAGTTCCACAGTACTTGTTTGCTGAGCGACACGCCATGAATGATTCACAACGTCGTTAATATGGCACCGCGCACCAAACCTATTGTGTGTCTGATAGAAATATTAACAGACCAGATCGTTAATTAACAGCACGCCAGTGGAATACATATTGCACCCTTTGAAATATGAGATCTTTAGAAGCTATTGGGTAAGAATGACCTCAGTTCTGCTATTACATTTACCTGACGACGCCTGGTCGACGGAGGAGGCTGGTCGACGACCGGGCCGCGGGGACGCTAAGCCCCGGAAGCACCTCAAGGCAAGGCTGTCTAATCACTTACATATACTCGCCTTATAGACATTAAACTGACATCTAAGTGTCAATCCTAAGTCAATTCCTCGTGAAGATACGCCCTGTGTCTTGAAATATGCTAAATAATACTATTTAGAAAAGCATAAAATATACAGCCGGTCAGAGGGAGAACAATACTTCCTCCGCAGAAGAAAACCAATCACAGGACTTTGGGAAGGCAGCACACTCCCGCCAGCACAAAGAAAGACTGACTGGAGGAGAAGAAACGATCGAGCTAAATATGAAAGCATCGGGCAAAGCCCAGGAGAGACAAAGAGAACAAAAAGCAAATTGAGAAATTGAAAGGAACCTCCCAAATACATTTTGGCTGAACCATTTTCTCGTTTAGTGCCTTGTTCTTACCACCCTCCTGACGCTGTTTCTCTTGCCTATGTCGTGGACACCCTCTGCCAGGAGAGGGGAAGGAAGAAAGGAATTATCAAGGGAAAGCGCCAAGCCATTACGACTATATAGCACTGGGAAGGGGTCAGGATAAGGATTTGGAATGGGACGAGGGAAAGGTATGGTGCCCGAACCACTTAGACGGTCCGGGATTGAACCCCGATCTGCATGAAGCAAGACCGTCGCTCTACCGTCCAGCCCAAGTGGTTGGGTTGCCAGGAGAGGGAGATGGACATTATTATTATTAATTTTATTATTATTATTATTATTATTATTATTATTAGTGAGGAATCAACTAGAGGTCTTAGGTGACTCGATCCCGCGATCAGCGGATTATCAGCCGGAACGTGTACCACTGTACCACCCTGACCTGCTATAAATTATGGAATCTGGGACTCTACTGAATCGACAGGATTCAGTAGAGTCCTGCCTCTTCAGGAGACTGCCTCTCCTGAAGCCATTCCAAGTTTTACGTAATTGAAATTATTATATTATTAGTAGTAGTATTTAGATTAGTATAGCTTGTACGGTCAGATCATATCAGTTCCACTTGAAGTAACGGTATGTGTCTAGGTCTTAGGTCGTTTCGTAGGCCTGGTCGAGGACCGGGCCGCAGGGACGTGGAGCCCCGAAATTATCATCGCAAGGTTGTGTCTATGTGTATACATACCATCGTCCTCCGATCTCTTCCATGAAATAGGAATACATAAAGTGTATACACCCCTGCTTCTCTGTGTGGATTCTCTGAGAGTTTACTTCAGTCCTCAACTGTGTTCAGGATTTCAAGATACTGGCTGATGAGTAAAAGCCTTAATGACCCTTGGATGATGATGATGATGATGATGATGATGATGATGATGATGATGGTGCCTTAAGCCCAGCACCAAGCCAAGTACCTCACCTCCAGTATTCGTCTTGCGTGGATGGTGCACTGAAAGAATTATTGCTGAGATTTTCTGTAAACGGTCCTCACTTCCGCCTGCCTTGCATGCCCTGCAAGGCAGGGCATGCAAGGCAGGCGGAATATATATATATAATATATGCGAAAAACCACAAAGAAATGGAGAAGAGAGATGAACGTTTCGACTCGTGAAAGCCGTTGTCAACATCAGACATAGTCTGATGTTGACAACGGCTTTCACGAGTCGAAACGTTCATCTCTCTTCTCCATTTCTTTGTGGTTTTTCCGCATACAAATGATCAGTGTTTAGTGATCGTCAATTGCATATATATATATATATATATATATATATATATATATATATATTATATATATATATATATATATAATCATTGTCGTACCTAGTAGCCAGAACGCACTTCTCGGCCTACTATGCAAGGCCAGATTTGCCTACTAGGCTGAGTAATTTTCTTTATTTTCCATAAATTGTTTCCAATTAGTTTATTTGAATTATTATTATTATATTATATTTAGAACATAATTTATTGACTTAGTGTGTTAGTTTATGTTCGGTTAAGTTAGGTTAGGTTAGGTAAGTTGGTTAGGTTCAGTCATATATCTACGTTAGTTTTAACTCAAATTTAAGCAAATTAACTCATACACAATAAAATGGATAGCTTTATTACATAAAAAATTGAAAAATATATAAATTAGGAAAACTTGGCTCATTAGGCAAATCGGGCCTTGCATAGTAGGCCGAGTACTGCGTTCTGGCTACTAGGTACAACATATATGTTTATATATATATATATATATATATATAATATATATATATATATATATATATATATATATATATATATAAACAAGAATATATATATATTCCGGTCTTGTCCTTACTCTCATGGTGGGTAGAGTAAATAGTTTCGTGATTTAGGTGTTCATGGTAGGTTGTTCTATTCTTATGTGAATTGCTTCAAGAATTTGTAATCTTCTTACATCTTGTTGCAAATAAACTCTAATCTAACCCAACCGTCCTAGGCCAGCACACCCAACGTGAATCCTAATATAGTACATATATGCGCTATACTAGGCCTAGCAATTTTTAAGTTTTGTTTTAGCTTATTTTTTCCGAACTGAAAAAAGGAAAAAATGGCTTAATGGGGCTCCAGCACTCCCTACCATTGTCCACATAGTTACATAAAGTACTATCAACACACAAGGATGTGTTAGGAGAACTGATCCCTTGGCATTTAAATAATTAAGACATCAGAATGACAGACGGTTTCCGCAAGGGCTGACCAGCCAGCCAGGCTACATGTCAACAAAACAGCCGCCTTCGCTACCCGCCACAAGAACAATTTTCCACGGGGGCGGAAGCCACCGCTGTTGAAGTACGAATCCTCTGCTAAATTACGACTGCGTGCGTGCGTGCGTGCGTGCATTTGGCCGTGCATATGAGAGCCGCTGGGGGAGTTTGTAGTATTTGGCCAAAGGATTAGAATCACCGTCCGATTTCGACCACTTGATAAGGACCACACTTCAAACCCCAACGCAGGTTTGACAACGGCAAACGGCGCTACTTCGAAACGAATCGCTTCGAAACAAGTGCTGACAACTGGGACTTGGTGATCCATGCAGTGGGCGCGCCCAGGCTACGGTCACCATTTGTAACCCACCACACTCGGAACAAGAACGAAATGAGCCCTCGGTGGAGCGAATCACTTCGAAACGAACGTTCGAGGGCTGGAGCCAACGATCCGTGCAGTGAGGATTTAGTAGCCGGGCCCCCATGGTTCAGACCCGCCCTGATCAGTATGCTGGGTAAGGCCGTCCTCGTACTGTTATTGCTAGTAATTA
The DNA here is from genome assembly GCA_020271785.1 of Procambarus virginalis. Classification (NCBI taxonomy): domain Eukaryota; kingdom Metazoa; phylum Arthropoda; class Malacostraca; order Decapoda; family Cambaridae; genus Procambarus; species Procambarus virginalis. The sequence goes on along the minus strand of WNGS01072847.1, from coordinate 1,871,606 downwards.
GCCAGGGTAGTCCGGTCAGGGGAACGACTGTCACATTCCGGAGTGTAATAAGGTGGTGCCGATCATGAATATGGATGGGTGGAGGGGGGAGGGGGCGTCCCCGCTCTCCATCATTGTTGATACTCTTGCGCCCTCCTCCTCCTCCTGATTGGTCTGTTGGTTCCCGCGCTGGTGTTTGGTCTGTTAGTCCTCCTCCTGTTGTTGCTGGTTCTGCTGCTGCTGTTGTTGTTGCTGGTTCTCCTGCTGCTGTTGTTGCTGGTTCTCCTGCTGCTGTTGTTGCTGGTTCTCCTGCTGCTGTTGTTGCTGGTTCTCCTGCTGCTGTTGTTGTGGGTTCTGCTGCTGCTGATGTTGCTGGTTCTCCTGCTGCTGTTGTTGCTGGTTCTCCTGCTGCTGTTGTTGCTGGTTCTCCTGCTGCTGTTGTTGCTGGTTCTCCTGCTGCTGCTGTTGTTGCTGGTTCTCCTGCTGCTGTTGTTGCTGGTTCTCCTGCTGCTGCTGTTGCTGGTTCTCCTGCTGCTGTTGTTGCTGGTTCTCCTGCTGCTGTTTTGTGGGTTCTGCTGCTGCTGCTGTTTGTGGGTTCTGCTGCTGCTGTTGTTGCTGGTTCTCCTGCTGCTGTTGTTGCTGGTTCTGCTGCTGCTGTTGTTGCTGGTTCTCCTGCTGCTGTTGTTGCTGGTTCTCCTGCTGCTGCTGTTGCTGGTTCTCCTGCTGCTGTTGTTTGCTGTTCTCCTGCTGCTGTTGTTGCTGGTTCTCCTGCTGCTGTTGTTGCTGGTTCTCCTGCTGCTGTTTTGCTGGTTCTCCGCTGCTGTTGTTGCTGGTTCTCCTGCTGCTGTTGTTGCTGGTTCTCCTGCTGCTGTTGTTGCTGGTTCTCCTGCTGCTGTTGCTGGTTCTCCTCCTGTTGTTGCTGGTTCTTCTGCTGCTGTTGTTGCTGGTTCTCCTGCTNTTACCAGCTAATATAAGAAATAGCAAAGAGTAAAGTATTCAGTAGATGACAAGTTTGGCAACAGTGACTGGATCATCCGGGTTGTGATGGTTATATATGGTGCAAGTGACGAGCACAAATAGCCTCGTAGATCAAGTAAGCACCTGGGGGACGTGACTGCGCTGCGTATGTAGAGTAATTCTCGAAATCGATTACAGGTAAACAGGCTTGTTTGGGTGTCATCAAGACGCGCCACAACCGTTATGTTCTGTGAGTATAATCAGCTCATCTTCCAGTACTGATAGTACTTATAACAACTATTTGCTCATACCTAAAAAAGTGGACTGATAAGGTAAAAAAAAAGTTCGCTTTCTATTATTGAATTATCCCGAAGGGCAGATTAAGGATCACGTTAAGTAAGCAAAGAACCAAGCCTAACCCGTCCATGACGTAAATATGCAATTCCAAACCTAATATATGTCATTTTAGGCCTAATATGTGTGTGGTCTCGGGCCGGGCTTGGGGTGTAGAACTCCCAGAACCCCATCCAGCAGGAATGATGATTTGTCATAAGGAAATCAGCTATGAAGATCGCTTTTTTGGAGGTACTTGCTTGCCACTGGACAATTTATCTCTGGTAGAAGTATCGACAGGATTGCAAGCAAATATACAGCTTAAGACTGAGGGATGTGTATAGTGGTGTGGGAGATGTGCAAGATAGAATGATTCATTGGTGTTGTTATCCTCAGATTACTGTCGCAAGGAGGCGGCTTGCTGATAAGTTATCCCCGGCCTGTCGAAGTCGGATCCCTGATATAGAGAACACTGTATAAACATCAGAGGTCCGCGGCTGTTCAACGTCCTCCCAGCGACTATAAGAAATAGTGCCGGAACAACCGTGAACATCTTGAAGAGAAAACTAGACCGTTTCCTCCAAGGAGTGCCGGACCAACCGGGCTGTGGTGGGTATGTTGGCCTGCGGGCCGCTCCAAGCAACAGCCTAGTGGACCAAACTCTCACAAGTCAAACCTGGCCTCGGGCCGGGCTTGGGGAGTAGAAGAACTCCCAGAACCCCATCAAGCAGGTATCAACATGTGCTGCGTTGAAGGTGTTTCACGTGTTGTGTTTTGCGTCACAGGTGCTGCGTTCAGTGTTGCATGTGCAGAGTTCAGAGTGAGTTTGTTGCCCCCGGAATCGGCTGATGGTGTAGGACAGATGACACGATATTCAGTATTTGTAAACGAAAGCTCAAACTGCCTCTGCTGCTGCTGCCACCCATGGCACTACTGCCTCGGGTGACACTGCCACTGGCACTGTTCACACAGCCTCGGGCTCGCGTCTGGTTCAATCCCTCCCCCCCCCCGCCCGCCCCCACAGTCAAACTGGAAGTGACTGAAAGCCACTGGAAAGTTGCTGCTAATTGCCTTCTTTTGTCCGCACTGTTTTCCTTGTCAACCACGGACCGTTACTGGAGCTGCCCGCCCGGAGAGATTCTTTTATTAGGGGCGCAAGGTAGTAGTACAGGATGGGGGGGGGGAAGGGGGGTAGCTAGAGTACTGGACGCTTCACGAGTGAAGGACGACCAGAGAGTACTCACAGGAGGACCAGAGAGTACTCACAGGAGGACCAGAGAGTACTCACAGGAGGACCAGAGTGAACACACACAGGAGGACCAGAGTACCAGCCCGCTTCACTCACCAGAGGGTATTAGGGAGAGTAGTCTGCATAACGAAGGAAACCAAGCAAGTGGGGAGAAGAGGAGGCTAAAAGAATGAGGAAGAGAAGGTCGGAAGATTTAATACAAGAGATACATGTTGATGGAGAGGTTGGAGGACTTAACCTTAGCTTGATAAACGCCTCCAGAGGATACCTGATCAACCAGGCTGTGATTCATACGTCTGGCTGCGAGCAGCCGCATCCAACAGCCTGGTTGACCAGTCCTGCAACGAGGAGGCCTGGTCGAGGACCGGGCCGCGGGTATGTTGAGCCCCGAAATCATCGCTAGGCAAGCCTTCAAGAGTTCAAGTGTTCCATTCATACAGACGCCAGCCAAATGCACAATTAATTTTTTTTTAATAAGATTTTAAAATGCTGGAAATATGGATTCTAAAAATAAACATGTTTAGTATATTTTTTTGGATATATTGAATTTGGGTACCACCTCTGGTGCAAGTGCAGGGACCCATAGCCTCGGAGAAGAAAATAAAGAGTACTCAAGAGAAGACCTTGTGCATCCTCACTGAACACTTTGATATTTTCTTCTCCTACTACCCCTAGTCTTTTGGTATTTGGTATTGAATTTTATATTTATTTAATATTTTGTCATATTAAAGCCTGCAGTTTAGGTAAGAAGTTCTACATAGTTGAAAGTTTTCTGTTATAAGATTGACTGAAGATCATAAATATTTTCTGGTAAATTAAAAAAACAAGAAAATTATCTTTAACTTCAATCTTTTAATGAATATGTTTGCTCTGTATTACTAATTTCTGGAAAATTCTTCTAATTAATAACATTTATGTATAATACCGATGGTCTATCTCTTATTTGGTAATACTGGCAAGAGAAATGTTATATCTTGGTTATTATATTGAGTTATACCTTTATGTTTAACACATCTCTAACCCTGTCCATGGAGGACAGAAGAAAATGTATATATGCTGGTTAGCATTGTAAATGTCCGGCCACGTCTGTGGTAGAAAATAATAATAATAAAAAAAGTAGTTATAGTTTCCTGTAATGAAAGCGTAAATTGGCGTAAACTGCATTGTTCTTCGGGAACCCTTAAGTAACGTGGACCGTCGTCTGAGGGTTAAGAGAGGAGGCCCGGTTAACCACTGTTTACGGGCTCACCATAGTCCGTGCTACACGGACACTTCGTTCTGAGTAGCTAAAGCTAAAACTGCATTAAACATTTTATGTTGTACTCGTTCAGGTCTGAGTATTTGTACAGTGTTATCACCATCGACTTCCACTTCCACCACTCTGACTCTCATCTTCACCATCACTCCCACTCTCATCTTCACCATCACTCTCACCTTCACTATCACTCTCACCTTCACCTTCACCATCACTCTCACCTTCACCATCACTCTCACCTTCACCATCACTCTCACCTTCACCATCACTCCCACTCTCACCTTCACCATCACTCCCACTCTCACCTTCACCATCACTCCCACTCTCACCTTCACCATCACTCCCACTCTCACCTTCACCATCACTCCCACTCTCACCTTCACCATCACTCCCACTCTCACCTTCACCATCACTCCCACTCTCACCTTCACCATCACTCCTACCGTTACTCGTCCAGTCAAGAAAACATGCAAATAATTGGGACGGCATAAAATGTCTGAAACTGTACACATTGGAGCCCAGGCGAGAGATACATTACAATTTACACTTGAAAAACATTAGAGAATCTGGTTCCAAATATGCAATGGGAAGACGATACGAGACCAGGAGACACGGCAGGAAGTGCATAATTGTCCCCAGTACCACCACCACCACCATCAACAACAACTTAACTCTTGCCACAACTACCACCATCGCCACTACCACCCCGATTCACCACCAGTGGCATGTTGTGGGCTAGAAGGGGTAGGGAGCAGAGGTGATTAGTGGAAGTAGGGAGGGAGGGAGAGAAGGGAGGGAGAGAAGGGATGGAGTATGCTAGAGGGGGGGGGGAAGAGAGATGTCACGCCTCGTATAGACACCTGTCATGAAGCAAGATGAAGTGATACATGTTCTTGATTGCTTGAATAATTCACACCGGTTTTTCAGGTTTGGGATGTTGGTCAACATTTGGGTAAGAGCTGTTGGCTTAATAAGATGATGGATAAACATGTCATGTGTCTGGAATGTTTTTTTTATTATTTTTTTTAAGACTGGTGACCTTACCCACCCAACGGTCCTTGATCCACTAGGCTGTGGCTTGGGCGACATTCACAGTACCACCTAGCCTGTGTTGCACCTCGCTGTTGCAGTGCAAGCTTTTTCAGTGTTGAGGGGTCATAATGATAATATTTTGAGTACACGTGGGAAAGAATAAAGGACTAGCAGTATGGGAGAACTGGCAGGTAATATTCGAACAAGGAGATTAGAGCAGATCGGCAGGCACGTACACCCTGTGGACACACGCTCCCATGGCCACACGGTGTCATGGCCACACGGTCTCATGGCCACACACGCTAGCAAACACAGACTTAGAACAATGTAACATGGAGCAAACCACAAAAAGCACCAACAGGGGTTCAGAGCAGGACACATCCACCTAACAAACCTAGTAGCAAGGTGGCAGTGGTGTGGCCGAGGCAGACGACATGTTCCTGGATTGCCAGAGGGTATTGATACTGTCCAGCTCAAGAGGTTGCTGTACATGATGACTGGAGAAATTGGAGTAATTGGTTGAGCATTTATGGGTGAGATATTATTTCTTAGAAGCACACAACGAGCTAACAGCAAGAGGACAGGAACCAGACTGGTGGAAGGTAGCAAATGGCACTCCACAAAGAGTCAGTTCCAAACCACACACTCTTCTTAATATGTAAATGAGAGATATACATAATGGCGATTGATATCTTGATGAAGGTGAAGGAAAGACCTAATGTATGTGTATTGGGTCTTTCCTTCCTAGTGGGGGCAGTGATCAGCAGAACGCTGTTTACACTACCGTGATAAAGGATGTATAGATTTTATTAAAAAAAATTGGTTGTATAATACACTTACGTGAAGTATTGGGGGCTTCACCAGGGAGCCGGTCGGCCGAGCGGACAGCACACTGGGCTTGTGATCCTGTGGTCCCGGGTTCGATCCCGGGCGCCGGCGAGAAACAATGGGCAGAGTTTCTTTCACCCTATGCCCCTGTTACCTAGCAGTAAAATAGGTACCTGGGTGTTAGTCAGCTGTCACGGGCTGCTTCCTGGGGGTGGAGGCCTGGTCGAGGACCGGGCCGCGGGGACACTAAAAAAAAAACGAAATCATCTCAAGATAACCTCAAGATAACCCTTCACCTTCCTTCAAGAAACACTATGGCATTGTAGCAAGTTTCTCCAAATGTCTGAATGTCAGTAGAGAGGAGTATGACGGAGTAGACGTACAGTGAGGTTACCTCCAGGTGTTCCTGAGGATCAATGCCCTCTCGGCCCGGTCTCTGACCAGGCCTCCTGGGTGGTGGTTCGATAAGCATGGCTGTTAGGCACCGTTGTTCGCAGTCTGACGTATGAATCACAGCTTGGTTGATCAGGTATCTTTTTGCCAGGTGTCTGTTTTTTCTTTTGTAAAGTGTTGATCAGGATTTTCTTTTCAATACCACAAGCGATGGGTTGATTATGTATAAAGGTGTACAGAAGTATCAGGATAATTTCTCAAACTGACTAAACCAGAATGCTTAAGCTGATCACCAGGAGAGAGAGAGAAGGCATTCGTGGCAGGTGAGGTCTCAGGAGGCCTGGTCGACGACCGGGCCGCGGAGACGCTAAGCCCCGGAAGCACGTCAAGGTAAGGAGGTGATCACTGTCTTGGTGATGCGCTCACCAAGACAGTGTGTGTGTGAGCATTCTCACTCACCTGGCCTCCCTCACCTGGTTTTAGTGGTGTCAAGTTAAGCCTGTAAGTGACGGCCAGGGAACACCAGCTGGCGGAAGGAAACAAAAAGATACGAAGCACAAGCAGAAGGGAGAAGGAAGGAAGGAATTACCAAGGGAAAGCGCCAAGCCATTACGACTATATAGCACTGGGAAGGGGTCAGGATAAGGATTTGGGATGGGACGGGGGAAGGAATGGTGCCCTAACCACTTGGACGGTCGAGGATTGAACGCCGACCTGCATGAAGCAAGACCGTCGCTCTACCGTCCAGCCCAAGTGGTTGGGTAGCAGAAGGGAGAGGAAGACTAAGAAGAGTGATGCCCCTAATGTAATGTAATGCTTTTTGCGCTACCGCTCACAGGATTGGTATGGGGGGCACAATAAACTAGCCGCTTCCGGCGGCAAAAATCAATCAGGTGATGGGTTCACCCAGTGTGTGAGCCACGGCGTGTAACAACACCTGCCATTGTAACACGACTGTAATCAGACACTGAACATGAATAACTCGCTGCAATGGTTGCTGTATCTTGTAACACTGTACGCTGTAGTAATGGTATAAGGTAATACCCCCAAGAACTAGGAAGAAGAGTCCACGCTCACAGCAGAAAATGCTCAAATCAGTTATTAAGGGAAGGGAGGAGAATTGACCAAGGTGTTAAAGATATCTTGACAATTCTTACAGCCCAGATGGAAGGTCAGGTTACTCATAAACAACAATGTCGCCACCACTCCTCCTAGAACTTTGATAATTAGCCTAATTGACTCGGGAAGAGACCATTCAACTAATACCGAGTGCTTTGGAAATTTAACCTTTTAATACTTACTGCATGAATGGAATTCCTCTTGCATTTACCTCATGAATTTCAAGTGGAATATATTTACTTATATTAATACTCGTAAGATGACAGGTAAAGCAATCAATTTGAACTAGGCCTAGGCCCTGGCACTCTCAGCCAGTGAGGAAGCTTGACAATGCAAGAGCAATCGCAAGCAAGAGCAATGCAATGCAATTCCCGGGCTGTGGTGGGTATGTGGGCCTACGGGCCTCTGCAAGCAACAGCCTAGTGGACCTAACTCTCACAAATGAAGCTTGGTAGGCAAAATTGTAATTAATTTTGTCAATAAAGATGTTAATAATAAAATTGGCCTCGGGCCGGGGGTTGCGGAGTAGAAGAACTCTCTCAGAACTCCATCAACCAGGTATTAAGAGGCAGGGTCGTCTCAGGGAAGTCGGGTATCTGGCCTGTGTGCCCCGGCTGAGAGCCATTAGAAAACCTGTGACCGGATAATTTGAAACGGTAATAAACTGTCCTCGACGTATCCGTGGGTGGACAGGGCATGTAGGGAAGGGAAGGGGAAAGGAATGAAGGGAAAGCGAGGGAGGAAGAGGGAGAGGGGAAAGGAGGAGGAGGAGGAGGGAAGAATGGTAAAAGAGAGGAAAAAGGCCAGCATGACTCGCCATTACACGGGAATGGCTCACCTGGAGCTTACCTGGAGAGGGTCTCGAGAGTTGTTCTAGTGAAGCGTTCTTCTACTACACTACTGGCAAGCGACACATGTTTGTCGTGCAGACTCTGGAACCGTAGAAGGGAATCTTAGACGCTAACTCCATCCGTTGTTTTAAAAGCAGAAATGACAAGACACAAAGGAGAGAGGAAGCGAAGCTCAATCATGCAACGTTACTCAGACTTCTATAGAGCTTACATGACGGTGAAGCGACGTGGAAGAGTAGGAAGAGAGGGAGGGAACAATGCGAAGGAAGAGGGGAAATGGAAGAGAGGGAATATAAAGAACAAAGAGGATTATACCCGGCTCACCTGCGTCACCCAGGGGAGTTCACCTGGCCTCCCTCACCTTGTTTTATTGGTGTCAAGTTAAGCCGCTAGGTGACGGCCAGGGAACACCAGAGGGTGGGAAGGAAACAAAAGATACGAAGCAGAAGCAGAAGGGAGAGGATGACAAAGAAGAGGGGAGCTGGGGGTGAGATCAGGAGGGAGAGGATGACAAAGAAGAGGGGAGCTGGGGGTGAGATCAGGAGGGAGAGGATGACAAAGAAGAGGGGAGCTGGGGGTGAGATCAGGAGGGAGAGGATGACAAAGAAGAGGGGGAGCTGGGGGTGAGATCAGGAGGGAGAGGATGACAAGGAAGAGGTTATCTTGAGGTTATCTTGAGATGATTTCGGGGCTTTAGTGTCCCCGCGGCCCGGTCCTCGACCAGGCCTCCACCCCCAGGAAGCAGCCCGTGACAGCTGACTAACACCCACGTACCTATTTTACTGCTAGGTAACAGGGGCATAGGGTGAAAAGAAACTCTGCCCATTGTTTCTCGCCGGCGCCTGGGATCGAACCCAGGACCACAGGATCACAAGTCCCGCGTGCTGTCCGCTCGGCCGACCGGCTCCGGCCGGGGAGCATGTATCTTGGTTCCCCCCCCCCCTCCCTCTCCAGGACACAACTCCCGGTACATCTTTGGTAATTGTGTTGTTCTCTCTACCACAGACGTGGCCACACATTTACAATGCTAACCAGCATATACACATTTTCTTTTGTCCGGCATGGACAACATATAGTTAGGTGATTTATAGAGCAATCAACTACACAAGATGATTGTAATGCTTTTACAGGGGGCTTGACGGCTGAGTGGACAGCGTTCGGGATTCGTAGTCCTAAGGTTCCGGGTTCGATCCCCGACGGAGGCGGAAACAAATGGGCAGGGTTTCTTTCACCCTGATGTCCCTGCTATCTAGCAGTAAATAGGTACCTGGGAGTTATATAGCTGTTACGGGCTGCTTCCTGGGTGGCGGGGGCGGGGTTGTAAGGGGAAAAAAATCCGTTAATTGAATGATTGACAGTTGAGAGGCGGGCGGAAGAGCCAGAGCTCAACCCCAGCAAGCACAACTAGGTATGTAACATACACATGTAGATTTACGTCTCTCCAACTTTGAGCAAGTAAGCTGCTATAGAAACTAGCGTGTAATTAAGCACTTAACCACTGAAGTTGATTAAGGGCTTTTACAAGCTCAAGTTATAGTTACATCATATATATTACATAAGTGATGCATTACATTACACTTGATGATATACAAGTCCAGTATATCATTAAGTGCTCCAGTGTTCAGATAGTATTTTTTCAGAGTTCAGCAACCCGCCCGGCGCCCGGGTTCGATCCCAGGCTCCGGCGAGAAACACTGGGCAGAGTTTCTTTCACCCTGATGCCCGGTTACCTAACAGTAAATAGGTACCTGGGAGTTAGTCAGCTGTCACGGGCTGCTTCTTGGGGGTGGAGGCCTGGTCGAGGACCGGGCCGTGGGGACACTAAGCCCCGAAATCATCTCAAGATAACCCAGGGGAAACGAAAGTCAGTCAATGCGGGACGTAGCACGTAAATGTTCAGGGAGAAAAA
>WNGS01072847.1:1828974-1840651 GCA_020271785.1 Procambarus virginalis | reverse complement strand
AGTTGGTGTACACATTCCGACAAGCTTCAGGGGGTCTCGAAGGAAGTTGTTTCAGTGTGTAAATATTGAATCACTTCATATATTTTCCAGCTGTAGATTATAATGAATCTCTCTCTCTCTCCACCGTCCGTGGATGGACATGGCCACCCACCTGCCCGCTCCCACATACATGGCTGGACATGGCCACCAACCTGCCCGCTCCCACATACATGGATGGACATGGCCACCAACCTGCCCGCTCCCACATACATGGATGGACATGGCCACCAACCTGCTCGCTCCCACATACATGGATGGATTAGGTCACCCACCTGCCCGCTCCCACATACATGAATGGATTAGGTCACCCACCTGCCCGCGTTCCATCAATGGGTTCTATTGAAGAAACCGGGTTTTGAGGAGCATAATAGCATACCAGCTAGTCATGGCGCCCTACACACCCCCCACTTCCCGAACATTATCTAGTGAACGGCAACTAAATCCGGCTACTGCTGGCGACCATCCCCCATGTTTACATTCCTGAAGGGAAGAGGGGAAGGAGCGGGGACTGCGAAAGAGGCTTCCGGAAAGTAGAGGGATAAGAAGAGGAGATAAGAGAAGGCTATTGAACAGTATAGGGGACACGAGTGAGGGGAGACCACGGTATACATAACCACGTGGCTTTGCCGAGTGGCACGTTAAAAAAATGTGTAGAAAACATGCCAGTGAATGTTTTAGGCAAATCCGGGGTAAGCGTGCGGAGGGATATGTTGAACGAGCATTTTATGGTACCTGGGTCGTGTTGGGAGCTCCCGGCGCCCCGCACTTGTGTCCACCCGGCGCGCTCACTACGAAAAATGTTATCGTTTTGTGGAGCTTATAGAATTGTAAGCTCTAGGGGGCGGGGGGGGAGGGGGTTTCTCCCCGACCGGATATTGGCTCGTAGCTTGCCAAAGTCAGCCTCTGAACACCCGCACCTCAGGTGTTCCTCTTGACATATGTTGGTTACTTTTCAAGAATTTGGTAAAGCCGCAATAAAGCCAATTTCTCGCGTTTCGTAAACGCGACATCAAGTTATAGTAATTTACTATAATAATTTAATATAATTATATAATTTACTATAATAGTAATTTACTATTACTATCATCAAGGACTTACAGTAATTTCAAAATTAAACCAAATGTAAGTGTAGATACGGTAAAGGTAATTACCAGGGATAAAGCGCTAAGCCAGTACGACTGTGTAGCACTTTGAAAGGATAGAAGAGCTGGGACAAGACGCAGCGAAGGTACGGTGCCAAACCACATGGGCCGTCGGGGATCGAACGCCGTCCTGCAAGAAAGGAGGTCGTCGGGGTACCGACCAATCCAAGTGTGTGTGTGTGTGTGTGTAGGGACGTCATCGGTGGACACGGAGTTAGCGTCCCAGTTTGGTGAATGTCTCCTATTTTATACTCTTGAGTTGTTTAATACTGTTGTAGATTCTCATAAGGTGAGCTCCCCCCTCCCCCCAGCCTTGAGGACACGCCAAGGTGTCTGCGGTGGGAATACCACATCCGTCTCACTTAAAATTAGAGAAATACCTGGACAGCATTCGAGCAAATGCGTCTAAGAGCTACTGGCAACCGCTAAGTACTCTTGAGTACCCTTGTGAGTGGTGCTGTGTCACCACCTGCCACCAGAGACCTCGCTGCTCTCTCTTACTCGATGGAGAACTCAGCGGGTCTCCGAGACCAGGCTACGTGAGTCTTCAGCCCAAATTATTTCCTCGCTGAAACTCGCGCGTGTGTGCGTGGGCCAGGATGAGGCGACACGCGCGTGCAAACGTGGCAATGCTCTTCAACACATGTTAATAAAAAGTTTCAGCGCGTGATATTAAACTTTTACATGTTGTGTGTGTATAAGATAGAGGCTGCTTCAGTTGGGCCTTATACCTCACATTATGCCATCTTGGGCACCAGCCGGGACGACTTTTACAGAATTTTGGTGGGGGTCGTCCTTCCACTTTGGTGAGAAGAATGTGGTGGGGGTCGTCCTTCCACTCTGGTGAGAAGAATGTGGTGGGGGTCGTCCTTCCACTCTGATCAGAAGAATGTGGTGGGGGTCGTCCTTCCACTCTGATCAGAAGAATGTGGTGGGGGTCGTGCTTCCACTCTGATCAGAAGAATGTGGTGGGGTCGTACTTCCACTTTGATCAGAAGAATGTGGTGGGGGTCGTCCTTCCACTCTGGTGAGAAGAATGTGGTGGGGGTCGTACTTCCACTCTGGTGAGAAGAATGTGGTGGGGGGTCGTCCTTCCACTCTGATCAGAAGAATGTGTTTTGGTTCCCCAACTACTCTGATCCAGTTACATGTTACAAATATCTGTAACTGGAGTGGTTGGTGTTTGAGGAGAAGCTTGGCGTGTTTACCTTGGGTGGTCGCGCCTGCGCCACCCGGTCTCTGACCAGGCCAAGATCAAGCAGACTGTTGGTGCTAGCAGATCGACGTAGGCACCATTAAGCACGTAGGCTTAATGTTTACACGCTCTCTTGCACGCTACTGTTCAATTGGGCTGTTCTGTAGAAGCTACCTTTCCTCGGTATAAATTTCAGCGTGAAGATTTGGAACCAATTCCTGCAATATTGATCGTGTATTTCGATATATCTTTCGTCTGTCTTCCAGAAAATATAATTTTGGGGGCTTTCAAGCATTGCCCAACCCTCAGGCCACTATCACTTAGCTTATATAATAACACTTCCGTCTCTGGTAATGTGTTGGTGAAAACGGAAGCGCTCAATCAATCTCAGTTCTTAATTATACTTTATATATCATATTTGGCTCCGGTCGCGACGGGTTCTTGAAGTTACCTTCTCATACTTGCAGATGATAATATCTTACTTGGTGTAATATCTTAAAGGCTTCGGGATATCTTGGCATCCCAGCATTGCTTCATCTGTTCACTATACCAGCCTCCATACACACCCCACTCATACCAGCTCACATCAATGCTTCCGTCGACCACATGCTTTGAGAGAGCGGAACAANGGGCGGTGTGGTTGCGTGCGAGCGGTTTATTATTGCGTGCGGGCGTGCTTAAGAGCAGCGGCTGGTGGCGAGACTAGGAGATAATGTGTGTATTTGATGGTGATTCCGGTGAAAGACAGCGTCGACTTGGGCTATTTTGGTGGGGCGTCCGCTATACCCACCGCCTCATCTAGTTCATCCCGTGTGCCCGGGAGTCCCATAGTGTCCTCCGCGGATAATGGGCCCATTGGGTCTTATACACGCTGTCCTTCGGAACACTCCCGTAGTGTTTTTGTTTGTTTATCGCTTGTTTGGCTTTGTTGGTGCAGGTGGGGTGGGGTGGGGGGGTGCTGAGTTATGTGCGTATATCGGTTCATGTCTATTTTCTGCCCTCTTACGTCTTGCCCCTGTACGTCGTCCCTGTACGTCGCCTTGTACGTCGCCCCTGTACGTCGCCCTTGCACGGAGCCCCTGTATGGAGCCCCTGTACGGAAACCCTGTACGGAGCCCTGTACGGAGCCCCTGTATGGAGCCCCTGTACGGAGCCCCTGTACGGAGCCCTGTACGGAGCCCTGTACGTCGCACCTGTACGTCTCCCCTGTACGTCTCCCCCTGTACGTCCCCCCGTACGTCTCCCCCTGTACGTCTCCCCCTGTACGTCTCCCCTGTACGTCTCCCCCTGTACGTCTCCCCGTACGTCTCCCCCTGTACGTCTCCCCCTGTACGTCTCCCTGTACGTCTCCCCCGTACGTCGCCCCTGTACGTCTCCCCTGTACGTCTCACCCTGTACGTCTCCCCCTGTACGTCTCCCCCTGTACGTCTCCCCCTGTACGTCTCCCCCTGTACGTCTCCCCCTGTACGTCTCCCCCTGTACGTCTCCCCTGTACGTCGCCCCTGTACGTCTCCCCTGTACGTCTCCCCCTGTACGTCTCCCCTGTACGTCTCCCCCTGTACGTCTCCCCTGTACGTCTCCCCTGTACGTACCCCTGTACGTCTCCCCCTGTACGTCTCCCCCTGTACGTCTCCCCCTGTACGTCTCCCCCTGTACGTCTCCCCTGTACGTCTCCCCCTGTACGTCTCCCTGTACGTCGCCCCTGTACGTCTCCCCCTGTACGTCTCCCCCTGTACGTCTCCCCTGTACGTCGCCCCTGTACGTCGCCCCCGTACGTCTTCTAGAGTCCTACACCTCGGCCTCCATACTACGTCACCCCTCTATATCCCTCACCCCTCATACCCCCCCCTCCTCCTCAGCATCCCCCTCCCCACCTCAGCATCCCCCCTCCCCCACCTCAGCATCCCCCTCCTCCTCAGCATCCCCCCCTCCTCCTCAGCATCCCCCCCTCCTCCTCAGCATCACCCCCTCCTCCTCAGCATCCCCCCTCCTCCTCAGCATCCCCCCCTCCTCCTCAGCATCACCCCCCCCTTTTTTTCCTCAAGTCTCCCCTCCAGGGAGCACTTGCCTCATCTCCTGTCGGCCGGCGACCTGGTTATCTTGGCACCTTGGACAGCTGTTATCGCCCGAGTTATTTTAATGAATGTACTAGTTTATCCCCCGCGTGCGTGTCGGTGATGGTGTTATCTCTCATGGCCATATTTTGCGTGGTTGGCGTGTGTGTGTGCTTGAGATAACCCAGCCCCAGTCTCGCCACTTGCCACTCCGTACAAAAACGGCAACGGTTTCCCTCGCCAGGAACGGCCGAACAAAAGCATCCCTCCGGAGACCTTCTTAGGTGGGATGCTTGGATCTTCTCATAGATACATCAGAATCTTCTGATAGATACGTCAGAATCTTCTGATAGATACGTCACAATCTTCTGATAGATATATCACAATCTTCTGATAGATATATCACACTCTTCTGATAGATATATCACACTCTTCTGATAGATATATCACACTCTTCTGATAGATATATCACACTCTTCTGATAGATATATCACACTCTTCTGATAGATATATCACACTTTCTGATAGATATATCACAATCTTCTGATAGATATATCACAATCTTCTGATAGATATATCACAATCTTCTGATAGATATATCACAATCTTCTGATAGATATATCACAATCTTCTGATAGATATATCACAATCTTTTGATAGATATATCACAATCTTCTGATAGATATATCACAATCTTCTGATAGATATATCACAATCTTCTGATAGATATATCACAATCTTTTGATAGATATATTACGTTGGTATGATATCCTTGTGTATGTAACACCACCTGACTTAGCGAGACTGATACATAGAATATTATGATGCTTTCATTTTGACTAATACGTCGCATTTGTAACGGATTGGTTGATTACGTAGAACAATTGACGTATTTGGAGTTAGTGTTGGTTTTGTAATAACGATGATCTGGTGATCTGAAGTGTTCACTGAAGTGTAATAATGATGCTCATGATCTGAGGTGTTGTTCACTTGTCTTGTAGGGCTAGTTCAAGTGATCAGAGGTCACTAGAACTCGTACCCTGGATGGGTACGAGTTCAAGTGGAATGAACTCGTGTAGTGCACAAGTGGAATGCACTGAAGGAAGCTGTGGAAGCCACCTCCATCCACAACATAAGGCCAGATTCGACAAAGAATGTTAACGTCTGAACAGTTAAATTATAACGCGACACGTACAACATGGCTGGTAGATGGGGCTTAAAGAGCTAGACCTCACTCTCTGTAGATACTGTTTAGGTACGAACTGTTAGGTAGGTACCTGGATGTGAGTGCGCGAGCGGTTTCGTAATATTAGTTAGACTTATATACCTGCTTGATGGGGTTCTGGGAGTTCGTCTACTCCCCAAGCCCGGCCCGAGGCCAGCCTTGACTCGTGGGAGCTTGGTCCAACAGGCTGTTGCTTGGAGCGGCCCACAGGCCCACCACAACCTGGTTGGTCCGGCACTTCTTGCAAGTAACTATCTAGTTTTCTCTTGAAAACTTCCACCTTTGTTCGGCCATTTTTCTTACGCTCGCTGGGAGTATGTTGAATAACCGTGGAACTCTGATGTTTATAGTGTTATCTGATTCTGTTTACCTGTTTATACAGGTAGTCACTGCCCCGCCTGGGGTAGCCTTGGGAGCCACTTGCCGTGGGAAAGGAGCGGGAAAGCGGCGGCGGCAGAAGTAGGGGAGTATGTAAGCCAGGGCCAGTCTTGCCACCGGACCTGCATTCGAACCTCTGTGTCGCTCGCGCAGTCTCTGAAAACTTCTTGTCCCCGGTCGCTTAGCGGCTTGCGTCACCCACACCAGAGAGAGAGAGAGAGAGAGAGAGAGAGCGAGAGAGAGAGAGAGAGAGAGAGCGAGCGAGCGAGCGACCCAGCAAGCAGGCAAAGACTGCTCCTCTCGGAGACAGGGCCAGCACCTGCTACTCTGGTGGCGTCTTGTGCTGGATTTTCCTTGACATGCTTCCCAGTCTCCCCCCTCCCCCCCCTTCACTCTACTCTATACGTACATGTACGGCAAAGAATGAAAGTGAAGGAAAATAAGACCTACCTTGAGGTGCTTCCGGGGCTTAGCGTCCCCTCGGCCCGGTCGTCGACCAGGCCTTCTGGTTGATGGACTGATCAACCAGGCTGTTAGACGCGGCTGCTCGCAGCCTGACGTATGAGTCACAGCCTGACGACAGAAAAAAAAAAACATATGTGTCTTCCAATTCACGTTAGGGAGGCCTAGTCGAGGACCGGGCTGCGAGGACATTGAGCCTCGAAATCAAGGCAACATAACAGCAAGGCAACCCTCCCCCTTTCACCCCCCTTCACCACCTCCCCCACTCCACCTCCCCCCACTCCACCCCCCCCCCACTCCACCTCCCCCCCACTCCACCTCCCCCCCCACTCCACCTCCCCCCCACTCCACCTTACTGGGGGACAACACTCAGGAGGCAGTTTTCTTACAAATAATTTTGTGGAACGTTAAACGTTCCTGTCATATGTGAAGGTAAGCGAGCAGGCCGCCGTCCCTTCCCTCCCTCGCGGCGACCTTCCGCACCATATGACAGCTTTTGGGGAACAAAAAATTAGTTGGGTCGGCAAAGCGCTTTTCAGAGGGAGACCCAAAATTAATGACGACGGTGTAAGTGGCGAAAAGTTAGGTAGTTTGGGAGCCCTGACCTGTGAATTGTGGGGGGGGGAGGGGAGGGAGGGAGGGAGGGAAGGGAAATTGGAGGAAAAGGATCAGAGGGGGGGGGGGAGATGGGAAAGGAGGGACCTATGTACCTTGTGATAGTTCCAGGGGGTCCACGTCCCCAGATCCGGTCAACCAGACTGTTAGATGCTCCCTGCCTGCCTGCCTGCCTGCCTGCCTGCCTGCCTGCCTGCCTGCCTGCCTGCCTGCCTGCCTACTTTCCTGCCTGCTTACCTGCCTGCCTGCCTGCCTGCCTGCTTACCTGCCTGCCTGCCTGCCTGCCTGCTTACCTGCCTGCCTACCTGCCTGCCTGCTTACCTGCCTGCCTGCCTGCCTGCCTGCCTGCCTGCCTACCTGCCTGCCTGCTTACCTGCTTACCTGCCTGCCTGCCTACCTGCCTGCCTGCCTGCCTGCTTACCTGCCTGCCTGCCTGCCTGCCTGCCTGCCTGCCTACCTACCTACCTGCCTGCCTGCCTACCTGCCTGCCTGCTTACCTGCCTGCCTGCCTACTTGCCTACTTGCCTGCCTGCTTACCTGCCTGCCTGCCTGCCTGCCTACTTGCCTGCCTGCTTACCTGCCTGCCTACCTGCCTGCCTGCTTACCTGCCTGCCTGCTTACCTGCCTGCCTGCTTACCTGCTTGCCTACCTGCCTGCCTGCTTACCTGCCTGCCTGCTTACCTGCCTGCCTTCCTACCTGCCTGCTTACCTGCCTGCCTGCTTACCTACCTGCCTGCTTACCTGCCTGCCTGCTTACCTGCCTGCCTGCTTACCTGCCTGCCTACCTGCCTGCCTGCTTACCTGCCTGCTTACCTGCCTGCCTGCCTGCCTACCTGCCTGCCTGCCTGCTTACCTGCCTGCCTGCCTACCTGCCTGCCTGCTTACCTGCCTGCCTGCCTACCTGCCTGCCTGCCTGCTTACCTGCCTGCCTGCCTACCTGCCTGCCTGCCTGCCTGCCTGCCTGCCTGCCTGCCTGCCTGCCTGCCTACCTGCCTGCCTGCCTGCCTGCCTGCCTGCCTGCCTGCCTGCCTGCCTGCCTGCCTGCCTACCTACCTACCTACCTACCTACCTGCCTACCTGCCTACCTACCTACCTGCCTACCTACCTACCTACCTGCCTGCCTACCTGCCTACCTGCCTGCCTGCCTATCTGTCTGCCTGACTACCTACCTACCTATCTGTCTGCCTACCTACCCGCCTGCCTACCCTCTCAAGTTGTCACAAACGTTACCAAAAATGATGTACTAAATTACCCAAGCCTAATCTAGCCTTGGACCCACGAATAGAAAACGCAGCAGCCCGTCAATTTTGCGATCCGCTGAGATTTATAATACATCATAATTTGACGTTGGGGATTTTGCTTTAAACAGTTATTTCCCTGTTTCCCTGTTCCCTGTGCACATTTGGAACCAGTCTTCCTAATGCTTTCCAAGTGTAAATGTTTATGTCTGGCCTGCAGTGCGGGCAACATAGGTTGAGATTTGATTGATGAAGATTAAACCACCCAAGAGGTGGCACGGGCATGAATAGCCCGTAAGTGGTAGATTTTTTTTGGTGTGAATGTAATCTTTGGTCGTGAAAAGATTATTCGGTGTTGTTTTAGATTATAGATCGAGAGACATAAATGGTAGATGAGGCATTTATGAGGTAGACATAAGTGGTAGATGAGGCATTTATGAGGTAGACATAAGTGGTAGATGAGGCATTTATGAGGTAGACATAAGTGGTTGGATGTTGTTGTTATAGATTCAGCTACTCTGAACAAGTTCCAAGTAGCACGGGCTATGGTGAGCCCGTAATGGACTTACCTGGCACCGGAGCGGGGCAAGTAGCACGGGCCATGGTGAGCCCGTAGTGGACTTACCTGGCACAGGAGCGGTGCTGTGTTAATGGTTGGAGGGTGAGGCGAGGGCTCGGGCGTGGGTCCCGGCGTGCAGGAGGCTGTACCACAAGCAGCGCTCCAGGACTATTGATAGAGTGGAGGCCAAGTGAGAGGTTGCGAAGGAAAGATGAACGTGAAGAAAATGCACTTTTTGCCAACCCGTTCTCACGATTTGAGAAGCCATCATTGTTGTGTTTTGTTTTGCAAGACGTTGCAAACCTTGGCAACGCTCATTACTCCAGAAAGTGCCAACATTGCTGTGTTTTTCATTCCACTGAAGCCCAACCACTTGGGCTGGACGGTAGAGCGACGGTCTTGCCTTATGCAGGTCGGCGTTCAATCCCCGACCGTCCAAGTGCTTGGGCACCATTCCTTCCCTCCGTCCCATCCCAAGTCCTTATCCTGACCCCTTCTCAGTTCTATATAGTCGTAATGGCTTGGCGCTTTCTCCGGATAATTCCCTCATTCCACTGAAGCGCGGCTATTTTGTTGCTGTGGTCAACAGCCTTACAAATTGAGGGTCGTCAAGTGTGAGGACAGGCCGCTTCTTACATGTTGACAAGTGATTACGTGTGACTCTTTGTACCTGGTTGATGGGGTTCTGGGCATTCTTCTACTCCCCAAGCCCGGCCCGAAGCCAGGCTTGACTGTTGAGAGTTTGGTCCAACAGGCTGTTGCTTGGAGCGGCCCGCAGGCCCACATATCGCAGGCCCACTGGACAGTTTTCTTCAAGAAGTGCCGGACCAACCGGCCCCCAGCCCGGTTGGTCCGGCACTTCTTGAAGAAAACTGTCCAGTCTTGAAAGGAAGGGATTTATGAAGGAAAAGAGCTAAGACATTAGGACTTATAGCACTCGGGAGGGATGAGAATAAGGATTTGGAATAGGACAGGGAAAGGAATGGTGCCCAACCAATTGGACGATCGGGGATTGAACGCCGGCCTGCATGGAGCGAGACCGTCGCTCTACCGTCCAGCCCAAGTGGTCCAGTCTTGAAGACTTCTACTTTTGTTTTGGCAATATTTCCAGCACTTGCTAAGTGGAGGAGCGTAACTTTCTGGAGCGGTGCTTCCCTCACGTTTTATGTAAAGTGAAAGCGCTCATCTTTGAATGCTTCGCCCAATGCCATTAGTTCATCTTAAGCCTTACCATTTTATTTTGCCCCTGGAACACGACCCGCCAATAGCTCTACAACCAGGTCCCCAATTACTGCTGGGTGAAGAGGGGCGAACAGTTAAGGATCGGTGCCCAGTCGACTCATAACTCAAACCCGGAGTGAGAAATTAATAAGGAATTGGTGACGGGATTGATGCAACATATATGTGAACGGGAAGACACCAAGGAAGAAGGTGAGAAGGCGAACGAGAACTTGTGATGGGGAGAAGACGAACTCCGAGAACCCTCTCCATGGAAGATCCAGGTAACGGAGAAGAGAAGAGTTGTGTAGAGCCTGAGAGGGTGGATGATTGATTGATTGATGAAGATTAAGCCACCCAAAAGGTGGCACGGGCATGAATAACCCCGCAAGTGGTGACCCTTTTCAGCCATTACAAGATCTCCAGTATCAAGAGCTGATACTGGAGATCTGTGGAGGTACGACTGCACCCTGCGTGAAGGGAGATGTCTCCCGTGTGAGAGGTGGAAGAGAGGGTAGGTGGATTAGAGGGGAAGCTAGGTGGGGAGGAGGGGGCGGGAGGCGGATAAGGGTAATTGTAGGGGGTGGCGCGGGCCAGTTGGGGCAGAGTCCTTGTGTTGGAGCCACTTGGTGCGGGGGACAATTACTGGTAATGACCTGGTTTTTGTGGGCGGGTGCCGCCACAGTCTGGCGTCACAGGGATGGCCACAGCCTAACATATACATATACGGGATAGAGAACATATACGGCATACATAGACGTGAAAAAGCACCTAAATTATTGGGATCGTCTGAAAGCTCTCCAAATGTACTCACTAGAAAGGAGACAAGAGAGATACCAAATAATATACACGTGGAAGATACTGGAAGGCCAGGTCCCAAATCTACACAGTAAAATAACAACGTACTGGAGTGAACGATATGGAAGAAAATGCAGAATAGAACCAGTGAAGAGCAGAGGTGCCATAGGCACAATCAGAGAACACTGTATAAACATCAGAGGTCCGCGGTTGTTCAACACCCTCCCAGGGAGCATAAGAAATATTGCCGGAACAATCGTGGACATCTTCAAGAGAAAACTAGATAGTTTCCTCCAAAGAGTGCCGGACCAACCGGGCTGTGGTGGGTATGTGGGCCTGCGGGCCGCTCCAAGCAACAGCCTGGTGGACCAAACTTTCACAATTCAAGCCTGGCCTCGGGCCGGGCTTGGGGAGTAGAAGAACTCCCGGAACCCCATCAAGCAGGTATCAAGCAGGTAAGCCTGGCCACTACACGAGACTTTCTTTCTGTCAGTATATTCGATTTGGTTTTAGTCATAAATTTGTATTTTCTTAAGTTGCCGAGTATTCTCTGCTGTCTTTTGTCGACCAATAAACAACACCTTTCCGTCTTTTTATCGTCCTCTGACCTCAAGTTCCTTCAGACGCCCCCCCCCCTCCTAAAAGAAAAAGGTGATAGTTAAGGGGCCAGAGGTCATTCGCCTCGACCCAATCTGCATTAATGAGCTGCAGGCAAAGCATAATCATCCTTACGGAGTCTGGACCCAAATCACGT
>WNGS01072847.1:1796525-1825242 GCA_020271785.1 Procambarus virginalis | reverse complement strand
TAGCGTGGCCGAGTGGTCTAAGGCGCTGGATTTAGGCTCCAGTCTCTCAGGAGGCGTGGGTTCGAATCCCACCGCTGCCAGTGTTGTTTTGAGCGCCCATGGGAGGAGCTCAGCATTAGTGTGGGTGTGGCTGATGGCCCTAAAATCATCTCTCTTTAAAAAGGTGGGACATGTCATAAAAAAAAGGCGAGACATCTCTATCCAAAAAAGGCAGGACATAACTCGTGAAATAGTCGAACATATATCTTTACAGAACCAAAAATTGGGGAATATACAGAAACTCGCTCCAAATAGGTGATATATAGGCCCCCCCCTGGCCGGAGCAAACTATTTATTGAGAGTAAAAATAAGACAAATGGAACTTTACCAAAAACTTTGTGATTTACGTTATCAAGGAAAAAGTTGGAGAGAAAGGACTGTAATTATTATCAGAAAAGCATTGTGTTATCAGATAATGGAACTGGATTTTGAAGATATCGTTTAGATTTAGATTTAGAACAGCGACTCTGTGTGTGTGTGTGTGTGTGTGTGTGTGTGTGTGTGTGGTGTGTGTGTGTGTGTGTGTGGTGTGTGTGTGTGTGTGTGTGTGTGTGTCCCGAGTGCCTCTCTTTGTTTGGAATGTTAACATGTTAATATAGTTACGTGAGAGCAAGGAAAAGGAAAAGGTAGGAAATCCACACAATTGGATTGTGTGGATTTGTGGATCTGGAGGGTAAGACTGTAAGAATTTGATATAAATCTTCGGTGTTTTTAACGCCCCCCTTCCCCCCCCTCTCGCACCCCCCCCCCCCCCCCCCCCGCACCTCCCCCCCCCCTCTAGCACCCCCCCGCACCTCCCCCCCTCTCGCACCCCCCCGCACCTCCCCCCCCTCTCGCACCCCCCGCACATCCCCCCCCCACTCCACCTCCACCTCCACCTGTTCACGTTTTTAAACCCCTGATTAGTTTGCCTCATTGGGGGTGGGGCGAACCCCCCCCCCCCTTCCCTTTTCACTGGGATCCTGGATTAAGGTGGTTCTAATATTCGGGTGGTTGTTGGGTTGTGGTAGTTCACGGATTTTGGTTGCTCTAAAATTGTGACTGCAGTGTTGTATAGTATTACTGTAGTTTTTTTTTATTATTATTTTCTACCACAGACGTGGCCACACATTTACAATGCTAACCAGCATATATACATTTTCTTCTGTCCTCCATGGACAGGGTTGGAGATGTGTTAAACATATAGTTCGAGGGTTTATTGAACAATCAACCACAGAAGGTGATTCGGTACTTATAAAATGATTACTGTAGTGGTTGCAGGGTTATCTTGGGGTTATCTTGAGATGATTTCGGGGCTTTAGTGTCCCCGCGGCCCGGTCCTCCATCCCCAGGACTGCTACAGCCGTAGCAGCTGTCTAACTCCCAGGTACCTATTTACTGCTAGGTAACAGGGGCATCAGGGCGAAAGAAACATTTTGCCCATTTGTCTCCGCCTCCACCGGGGATCGAACCCGGAACCTCAGGACTACAAATCCGAAGCGCTGTCCACCCAGCCCTCAGGCGCGGGTTGTAAAGTTTGTGTTGTAGTGGTAGCAGGGTTGTAATTTTATTACCTGTATATAATACATGGTGTATCCCAAGGGGCCTCGTAGCCTGGTGGATTGCGCGCAGGACTCGTAATTCTGTGGCGCGGGTTCGATTCCCGCACCCGGCAGAAACAAATGGGCAAAGTTTCTTTCACCCTGAATGCCCCTGTTACCTAGCAGTAAATAGGTACCTGGGTGTTAGTCAGCTGTCACGGGCTGCTTCCTGGGGGTGGAGGCCTGGTCGAGGACCGGGCCGCGGGGACACTAAAGCCCCGAAATCATCTCAAGATAACCTCAAGAAAACCTCCCCTTACAGGTTAGTTCAAAGGGACGACGATTGGTCTTTACCGATGCTACCAACACTTGCAACAGATAACAAATGTTGAAGTTTTCAGAAGGAAAAGATGGAGAGGTGCCTACAGGGAGTGCCGGGGTCAACCTAGGTTGTGGTGGCCGTGCGGGCCGCGGCCAGCAACAGCCTTAATGCTCAAGGCAATAGCATAGAATCACTCTTGAAAACTGGGCCACGGGAATGTCACAGATTTTTCTGGTCATAACCGGCTTCTAGCTCAAGTTTCGTTGGGTCAGTTGAGGTCAGGAGAAAGGGTAGTGGATGATGGGTAGTGGTTAGCAGCTGCGATGATCAGAAGAACGGGAATGAATGTGCAGCATTTCTGGCGGTTTCATTGTAAATGAAATAGGGACTCGCCACCCATTAGGTTGAGGAATAAAATGGGTGATGAGTCGTGAGTGGCGCGATGAAAGATGAGGGCGATCAGCTGTGGAAGAAGAGAGGTGGGTGAGGTGGAAGGTTGAGTGACTGATGAGGTTTGTGAGTGATCAGGTCCACCACCTGGTCGGGGGGTGGACCTGACCACACCCCGACACGGACGGGGGTGGTCAGGCGTGTGTGTACTCACCTATTTGTGCCTGCGGGGGGTTGAGCTTTGGCTCTTTGGTCCCGCCTCTCAACCGTCAATCAACTGGTGTACAGGTTCCTGAGCCTACTGGGCTCTATCATATCTACATTTAAAACTGTGTATGGAGTCAGCCTCCACCACATCACTGTCTAATGCATTCCATCCGTTAACTACTGTGTGTGTGTGTGTGTGTGGGTGTGTGTGTGTGTGTGTGTGTGTGTGTGTGTGTGTGTGTGTGTGTGTGGAGATGGCGAGCGACGGGAAGATGAAGGAATGAGTGGCGGGATTGTGTGCGCGCCGGGAGGGAGGGGGGGGGGGAGGGGAGAGTAATGGTAGGATGTAGAGACGACAAATATGAATAGCATCTGGTGGTGTATGTGGGTGATGGGGGGGGGGAAGGGGAGGGGGTGGGGGGGGTGGAGAGCGGTATTGTCTTTTGAGTGTGATGGCTGGCCATTTTGAGGGGAGGGAACAATGGCTATCGCGTCTCAATTGCAAGTGACGGGTGGTGGATAGTTGCTAGCCATAGCGGACACCTAGCCTCGTGCCTGCCACCCCAGCTAGCCACTTTTCTCCCCGCTCTTCTCCTCTATCCCCCCATTCCTCTTCCACTCTCCCCCCTTCCCCCTGTCCTTCCTCTCCTCATCCTACTCCACCTTCAAACTCAACCCTTTGCTTTGTATAGATTCTTTTTGCCTGATGCATTGATTTGAATGCGTACACATTGAGAGGCGGGACCCAAGAGCCTTAGTCTATTCGCCAATACGCCTAGAGGGGGGGGGGGTGGAGGTGCACACGTTCACAGTTCCAGAGCAGAGTAGCCTGGAGTACCAGACGACGTGAAGGAAGATGAGTCTCGCCACCTTACCTTGTATACCTTTAGTATACCTTGAGTATACCTTGAGTTGGTTTCGGGGCTTAGTGTCCCCGCGGCCCGGTCATCGCCCAGGCCTCCTGGTTGCTGGACTGTTCAACCAGGCTGTTGGACGCGGCTGCTCGCTACACTAGACCTCACCAGACACCACACTACACACTTGGAAAAGGAAACATGATCGCGACGTGCAAGATCCTAAGGGGTCAACCAGGTATCAACCAGGGTATTGATAAATTAGATAATGAAGGAATGTTTAACATGTACAACAGTAGAATGAGCGGTCTTATATGAAAGCTAGAAGTAGGTAAGGATAAGCTCATTCATATATTGTTTTAGACTGCCTGCAACTGTGAAGGCGGGGTCCAAGAACGGAAGCTCAATCTTGCAAGCACAAATAGTGAACACACACACGGTGATTGGGTTTGATTCGCAATCAACGAAAGCAGATTCGATTCCTGACCAAGACCAAGGTTGATCAGTCTATAGAAACAAATGGACAGTTTTTTTTTCATTTAATGATGGCTTTGTTCATCTAACATTAAATAGTAAATAATTATGAAAAGAAGGCATCAGGTCGGTAAATAGCAGTAAATAGGTATCTGGGAGTTAGCGTGTGAGAGTGTATTTACTATTTGTGTCTGCAGAAGCGAGCTATTAGGCCTTGGACGCCGCCTTTCTAACCAGTCTATTTTTCCTCTATTATATCTACTACATATAGTTCTCGCGCGAACGAACACACACACACACACACACACACACACACACACACACACACACACACACACACAGACAGACAGACAGACAGACAGACAGACAGACAGACAGACACACACACACACACACACACAACACACACACACACACCACACACACACACACACACACACACACACACACACACACAGACACCCACAGACACACAGAGAGAGAGAGAGAGAGAGAGAGAGAGAGAGAGAGAGAGAGAGAGAGAGAGAGAGAGAGAGACAGAGAGAGAGAGAGAGAGAGAGAGAGAGAGGAACAGCCCGTAGCAGCTGACTAACTCCCAGGTACCTCTCCCCTCCCCCCATCTCCCCCTCCCCCCTCCCCCCGTATGAGTCATGAGTGTTGAACCCTCCTGCAATATAATGATATAAGGAAGGGCCAGCACATACACCGACAAACTAGACCAATGGTGTTGGTCCCTGCAGATGCGCGGGCGGTGAGCACGAATAAATGACCCTTAATGGGCGTTGACGGTAACCTAAATGGTCGACGGAAATTACATCTGCCCGGAATGGCTGCTAAAAAAGTCAAGCATCCGATTGGTTGAAGTTGGATGTGACCCCCACGCTGGTGTGGGCGTGCATGGGGTGGGGGTGAGGGGGGGCGTGACCCCCACGCTGGTGTGGGCGTGCATGGGGTGGGGGTGGGGGTGAGGGGGGGCAGTAATATGTTGCTGCGTGCATAGTGCTTGTCTTGCACACTACTCAGTACTCGTGTGGACTCACCTAGTTGTGCTTGCGGGGGTTGAGCTCTGGTTCTTTGGTCCGCCTCTCAACCGTCAGTCAACTGGTGTACATTTGTGGATATGATTCCTGAGCCTACTGGACTCTTATCATATCTACACTTAAAACTATGTATGGAGTCAGCCTCCACCACATCACTGCCTAATACATTCCATTTGTTAACTACTCTGACACTGAGACTATTCTTTTTAATGTCTCTGTGGTTCATTTGGGTACTATGTTTCCACCTGTGTCCCCTTGTTCGTGTTCCACCCGTGCTAATCAGTTTACTTTTATCTATTCCATTCACCTGCTCGATACCTGCTTGATACCTGGTTGATGGGGTTCTGGGAGTTCTACTCCCCAAGCCCGGCCCGAGGCCAGGTTTGATTTGTGAGAGTTTGGTCCACCAGGCTGTTGCTTGGGGCGGCCCGCAGGCCCACGTATCCACCACAGCCCGGTTGGTCCGGCACTTCCTGAAGGCACTCCATAGCCGAGTTGATAGAGCCTCACACACCTGGGGTCCAGGGTTCGAATCCCATACAGTCCAGGTGAATGGAATGTTTATTTCCACGGAAGTGTGGATGGCAATTTATTTTTATATACCCCCTGTTAATTCCTCTGAGATTTGTATAGGTAGTGATCATGTCTCCCCTAACTGCTGTCTTCAATGAGGTTCAATTCACGCAACCTTTCTTCGTAACTCATGTCTGTTAGTTCTGGGACTAGTGTAGTGGCATATCTTTGGGCCTTCTCCAGCTTCGTGTTGTGCTTGACAAGATATGAACACTATGCTGGAGCTGAACACTCCATGATTGGTCTGACGAATGGTATACAAGGTTCTAAATGATTCGTATACACATTTCTAAAGGCAGTTCTGATGTTAGCCAGCCAGTGGGTGAGACAGACAGGCATATACAGCGACAAAGAAAATGTTTGTGCGTGCTTACCTTGAGGTTACCTTGAGGTGCTTCCGGGGCTAAGCGTCTCCGCGGCCCGGTCGTCGACCAGGCCTCCTGGTTGCTGGACTGATCAACCAGGCTGTTGGACGCGGCTGCTCGCAGCCTGACGTATGAGTCACAGCCTGGTTGATCAGGTATCCCTTATAGGTGTTTGTCAAGTTCTCTCTTGAACACTGTGAGGGGTCTGCCAGTTATGCCCCTTATGTGTAGTGGAAGCGTGTTGAACAGTCTCGGGCCTCTGATGTTGATAAGAGCTCTCTCTCAGAGTACCTGTTGCACCTCTGCTTTTCAACGGGGGTATTCTGCACATCCTGCCATGTCTTCTGGTCTCTTGTGATGTTATTTCTGTGTGCAGGTTTGGGACCAGCCCCTCTATTATTTTCCACGTATAGATTATTATGTATCTCTTTCGCCTGTGCTCAAGGGAATACAGAGTGCCTGTGTCTGTGCCCAAAATAACACGAGTAACGTGAAAGTTTATCTGTGTGTGGTTGTCCAACCCGTTCTCGCACTTGCTTATAGTCAATATTGGATTATTAATAAGTGCATATGTGACATACTAATTTATTGTGAATATTTGAGTTTATCTTGAAAAACTGAATAGAAAACACCAACCTAACCTAACCTTAGTATGCTTAGATAAGCATCTTATTGCTTCTTAATTACAATTAGTACTTAACCTATACCTATATTGATATTACAGTTTTATAAAAATAATAAAACAAAACCAAAATATTTAAATAAATTGTAAAGTAACTCAGGATATTGTCAAATATTGTATAAAATCTCTATTGTTTAATAAAACTGAAAAAGAAATTCCTAATATTAAAACTGGTGTTTAGCAAATCTATAGGAAGAGTTTGTACCATAAAAATAAAATATAACTTAGCATATACCACATATGTACTTATCAATCAGCCGAATAGTTATTATAAGCAATAAGTCATATATGTACTGTCTTGTGCGAGAGCAGGTTGCAACGTCATACACTCACCGAGAACAGCGCGGGAACAACGCCCTCCTCCTCCTCCTCCTCCTCCTCCTCCTCCTCCTCCTCCTCCTCCTCCTCCTCCTCCTCCTCCTCCTCCCGTAGACGACGAACAAGTCACTTCTAAACTGAGTCACTTAAGGAACCTCATTAGTAGCTGCCACTTAAGGACTGTAGGTGGCACAGCGCCTCAACTCTCGCGATACTTACAGGCGAGAGGCAGTCTGTTGCCGGGGTAGTTAGAGAGGCAGTCTGTTGCCGGGGTAGTTAGAGAGGCAGTCTGTTGCCGGGGTAGTTAGAGAGGCAGTCTGCAGTTAGGAGTACTTGCCTCCCGTGTACTCATCGGGTGAACAAGCCTCCTGACGCGCTGCTTGTCCCACCCTAACTACCTATCTGGAAATGGCGGCCCTCTGGGGGTCTTATTTGCTCAACGACGCAGCAGCAGGCCACGTCATTGAGGTCGTGGGGGCGATAAGTCTTGTGTTGTCGATGTGTACCTGTGTGTAGCTCGGAGCCTCGCTCCCTGCTGGCGCTGGTGGTGGAGAGGCCGACATGCTGAGAACGCTTCCCTCAGGCTCTCATAACTGAGTGGGGTTATGAAGGGTGGGGGGGGGGGGTAGGTTAGAGTGGGATACTGAAGTGGGTGGTGGGGTGGAGTTGGGGGTTATGAAGGTTTGGTTGTGGGCTGCAGTGGGATAATGAAGGGGTGGTGGTCTGGCGTTGTACCTGTAATGAGGAGAGCACATCATGTTGATGATGATGGTATACACTAGCGGGAAGGTGTGCTTGGTGGGGAGGGGAGAGGGGAGGGGGAGGGTGTTTGCCCGCTCATCATTCCCCCTCCCTCGATCCCTACCCCGACTTGGTCATTCCTTCCCAGCCAGATACCTGCTTGATGGGGTTCTGGGAGTTCTTCTACTCCCCAAGCCCGGCCCGAGGCCAGGCTTGTCATACACTCACACTTGTCATCCACAGATCATCCTCCCCCCCCCCCCCGACAGCCTGTTCAGTTCGTCCTGGCTAGGCCACCCCTCTTCCCCCCCCCCTCCCTCCCTATCAGGTCTCTTCCTCGTGCCTGTTCGTTCCACTCTCCCTCCCCCAAGCATGTTCATTCTTCTCTGACCAGAGCATTCCCTTCGTCAGGGTCATGTACATACCCCTCTTCACCTGACCAGGTAACAAACTCGGTTAGGTTAGGTTAGGTTAGGTTAGGTTAGGTTAGGTTAGGTTAGGTTAGGTTAGGTTAGGTTATTTCTCTCAGCCCTTCCCTCCGCTCCCTTCCTGTTTGTCCTACCCTTCCATCACCCCCTCCCCTTTTTCCCTCCATCCTCCCCTTCCCTCCCGGGGCCAGGTCATTCCCCCTGAGTGAGGGCGTGAGGTAACTCGCCCATGGAAGAATGTAGGCACACAACGTTAATTACTTCATGCGTCCCCTTAATACAGATATCATGCAAGGGCATTAAATGTAATCGCTTAATTCTTCAATCTGTAGAGCCCCTTGCACCAGGGGGGGGAAAAAACACGGGTCTTGAAGGGCTATAATGGATGTGATACTGGGGCGTTGCGATACATAGCCCAATCAGCCTGGCCATTCTGGTGATGAAGAGGGTTGTGGCCAGGGCGAGGATGGGAGGCAGGGCAGATAATGGGGAGGGCACATTACCTGAAGGGGTGTACCTGGGCCCGCAGCTCGCCCCACCAATACTCTCCCCCATTGCTCTTCACTGTGAGTTTTTAAAGTGACGGTCACTGTCCTCCCTCTCTCTCTCTCTCCGCTCTCCTTCATGTCATCTTCATTTTCACCCTTCCCACAACCTCGTCATTAAGCCTACTCTCACCTTTCCGGTTGCTTCATTATCTTTCCATCTTCTTTCTTTCTCTGCTTCTTCATTTCATC
Source organism: Procambarus virginalis (assembly GCA_020271785.1). Classification (NCBI taxonomy): domain Eukaryota; kingdom Metazoa; phylum Arthropoda; class Malacostraca; order Decapoda; family Cambaridae; genus Procambarus; species Procambarus virginalis. The sequence continues at coordinate 1,816,552 of WNGS01072847.1, read as the reverse complement.
TTTCCTAATCCAACAGCTGTTGCCCTCTCTTCCCCTCTTCTGTCCTTCCGAACATTTGAGTGAATGGTGTTCGGCTTCCGCCTTCCCGTGCCTGACAGCGGGGTGGACAGCGCTTCGGATTCGTAGTCCTGAGGTCCCGGGTTCGATCCCGGTGGAGGCGGAGACAAATGGGCAAAATGCTTCTTTCACCCTGATGCCCCTGTTACCTAGCAGTAAATAGGTACCTGGTAGTTAGACAGCTGCTACGGGCTGCTTCCTAGGGGGTGTGTAACATAAAGGAGGCAGATCGAAGACCGGGCCGCGGGGACACTAAGCCCCGAAACCATCTCAAGATAACCTCAAGATAAGGGGGTTGCAGTTTCTCTCTTACGGTCTCTGCTTCTGCCCTTCCTCCTCTTCAGCTGAAGCAACAACTCCAGGTTAAAAGCCTTGAAGCGGTTCCGTGGACTATCGTCCCCCATGGCTCAGTCTTTACCTTGGCCCTCCTGGTTGGCAGCCTGATCAGCGAGATTGTTGGTGCTCATAACTCGCAGACCGACGATTGCAGCACAGCTGAGCAAGAGCTGCAACGAACGTGCCGGGTTCTCTGTCTTGAATATAGCAACTCCTGCAAGCACTGTCTCGTATATAAACGGAATGTATTGAAGGTTTCCTTTTTTGTTAAGGTTTTGATGACCAGAGGGCTTGGTAAGGGATGGGGCAGGAAGAAGGATGGGCAGTTGAAGGGATGGGGAAATAAGGGATGGTTGGGGGCCAAAAGTTCGGTGGCCTGTCCACCTTGGCTTGGCATTCTTTGATTGGAGTCAGTGTCGATGTTGAGTGATGTTCTTGAGTGGTGACGAGCGGCGTCTGGGTTGTTGTTGTTTAAGATTCGCTACTTGGAACAAAACGTTCCAAGTAGCACGGGCTATGGTGAGCCCGTGGGGAGTCTGGGGTCGCGCGTTCTGCTGAGGCTTTGTTAACTGCCAAGTACCTCCTGGTCGTTGTGGCACCACTGTCGCTGTTTTGAAGGGACTTGGTTGAGAATTCTTGGGCACTGTATAGTTAAAGATATATCATACTGTATATTTTACATCCCTATTACTGTTAGAAATTGAGTGAGGCTAGCGTCGAGCATCTGGTCTCGACCTTCAGACAGGCAGGCAGACAGACAAGACATTCTTATTTATATAGTTTAACCTACACTTGAAACAATTCAGTGATTCCATGCCTATTATATTACCCAGAAATTCTTTGCATAAATCTGCGACCCTATTTTCAAACCAATATTTAGCCAGATAAATATCACAATCTAAACTTATCCAATTTGTATCAATTGTTGTTCATAAAAAAGATATCTCGCGAGTGTGTCTTACCTTGGAGAGGAGCTGTCCAGGTGGAGATCCATGATTTTAATGTTTGCTATTATTCCTTTGGTTCCCCGTGTGTAAGAAAGTTGAAGAGGATTCATCTCCTTCCAGCTGCTCCTTCTCTAAGCAACAGGAAGAACTCAGTGGCGTAATATATCAATGAGAAAATCACTTTCAGCAATGTGGGGATTTGAACCAGCGTTCTCCAGCCTCTCCCAGTGGATTCAGTAGAGTTCTGGGATGAATAGCTTTTGTCCTTTTGTGGCCGAGTGGGCTAAGGCAAGCGTCTACCAGAACACTGGTTTATATCCCCGCATTGCTCTAAGTGATTTTTCTCTTTCCTAAGCATCTTATGGGCTGTTATATACCATCATCACGATTGTTGAAGTCCATGTAGATCTCATCGGCATTTTCCTTATCCTCCGATGCGTCCAAAACCATGGTATAGCGGTTCAGTAACTCATGCGCAGGTAAACGGCAGGAGTAACTATGATACTCTTAGCACCCCTAAGACAAATAAATACCACACAAGTAAATCGGAACCGGAAGACTGACACCCGGTTAACAGAGCTCCGGAAGCCGTCCCCTCTTCCCGTTCCTGGATTCAAGACAAGCGGCCCCCAAGGGAAAGTAACTCAGAAATGACTCCCGAGGTAAATGTCGCTAAGGGGGCCCAGCCTCACTACGACTAGGGACTATAGGGAGCGATTATCCCCCCTGCCATCGCCGGGTGGCTTCCCAGGTTCAGGGGATGTTTTGCAGGCCGTATCCCTCCTCGACGAAATAGCTGACAACTGGGTAGCCTAATCGGATTCTCATGTCTGAGGGAAAATAAGTCGAGAGAAACTGTCTCCTGTTGAACTGAAACTGCTGAAACTGCTCTCCTGGGCCGGAGAGCACGACCAATGAGCTGCTTCTGGCTGCTATTTGGAGGAATGGAGCTTCTTTAGACGGTTATTCTTCTGTTAGGATGAACGATGGAATTATTTGTAGCCCTTATGGTAACTTGTTTCGTTATTAGTTAGGAAGGAGAAACTCGCTGGCCTGGAGTCCCTAGGGGCTGGTGGTGGTCGCCTCCCCCGGCGCTCATGACGTCAAAGTGAAGACATTCAACCCAGCGCAGGGCTACGAGAGTTTTGCAAGCACTTGCAATATGCGATGCTAGGGGTCTATAGTTTCTGCAAGTGCAATTCTGCTACATATTTCAGCTCTTTTGTTAGAGTCTAGGGATGTGACCGGTATCTAGAGTATCAAGAGGATGCTTAGACCATGTTATAGTTTTGATAAAATCTTAAAAAAATTTTGAAGTTTGAAGAGTCTATTGTGCACGTGCTTGTTGTCAATGGCTTCTGCTAAGTCCACTAAGACTGATAGCGTTTAACCGGATTTATAAAGCTGGCAAGTAAGAAGGATGAGACGGAACTGGAGATCTCCGAATAATCTTGACCCGGCCGCCACGTCGCAGCATCTTTTCGGCCCCTTTTCTTATGGCCGGATCACTTCCTTCCTCCTAGCTGGAACATCCTTTCCACTTTTCCACTCACTGGGAGTCTCCTCCTTCCTTGCTGAGAGTTCTGTCTTCCTGAGGGTGTCCATCCTGCCTCTCTGATTGTGTCACTGTTTCATGCATTCACAAGGCCTAATAAAGTTAGTAATTAAAGCATAGAATATAATATGTACATATTAATAAGGGCAAACTTATTTCTAAAGAAATGTATGCACATATGGAAAATGTGAGGCAGCGAGGTCGTGGTTACTAGGAGGCATAGTGGTGCGAATGGGACTGTTATGTATGACGTGTATACATATATGATATATGTATGTATGTATGCAAACAAGCCTGAATGGTCCCCAGGACTAGATACAACTGAAAACTCACACCCCAGAAGTGACTCGAACCCATACTCCCAGGAGCAACGCAACTGGTATGTACAGGGATGCCTTAAACCACTTGACCATCACGACCGGACAAAAGGAAGTGATAGCCTGAGCTATATGAACCACTTCCCCGCCGGCACCTGGATGGTTATCTTGGGCATAGCATTTTATCAAATCACCTCTTTTTTTGGGCCAACACGTGAGGAACACAAATGCAAACAAGCCTGAATGGTCCCCAGGACTAGATACAACTGAAAACTCACACCCCAGAAGTGACTCGAACCCATACTCCCAGGAGCAACGCAACTGGTATGTACAGGGATGCCTTAAACCACTTGACCATCACGACCGGACAAAAGGAAGTGATAGCCTGAGCTATATGAACCACTTCCCCGCCGGCACCTGGATGGTTATCTTGGGCATAGCATTTTATCAAATCACCTCTTTTTTTGAGGCAACACGTGAGGAACACAAATGCAAACAAGCCTGAATGGTCCCCAGGACTAGATACAACTGAAAACTCACACCCCAGAAGTGACTCGAACCCATACTCCCAGGAGCAACGCAACTGGTATGTACAGGGATGCCTTAAACCACTTGACCATCACGACCGGACAAAAGGAAGTGATAGCCTGAGCTATATGAACCACTTCCCCGCCGGCACCTGGATGGTTATCTTGGGCATAGCATTTTATCAAATCACCTCTTTTTTTGGGGCAACACGTGAGGAACACAAATGCAAACAAGCCTGAATGGTCCCCAGGACTAGATACAACTGAAAACTCACACCCCAGAAGTGACTCGAACCCATACTCCCAGGAGCAACGCAACTGGTATGTACAGGGATGCCTTAAACCACTTGACCATCACGACCGGACAAAAGGTGCCGGCGGGGAAGTGGTTCATATAGCTCAGGCTATCACTTCCTTTTGTCCGGTCGTGATGGTCAAGTGGTTTAAGGCATCCCTGTACATACCAGTTGCGTTGCTCCTGGGAGTATGGGTTCGAGTCACTTCTGGGGTGTGAGTTTTCAGTTGTATCTAGTCCTGGGGACCATTCAGGCTTGTTTGCATTTGTGTTCCTCACGTGTTGCCCCAAAAAAAGAGGTGATTTGATAAAATGCTATGCCCAAGATAACCATCCAGGTGCCGGCGGGGAAGTGGTTCATATAGCTCAGGCTATCACTTCCTTTTGTCCGGTCGTGATGGTCAAGTGGTTTAAGGCATCCCTGTACATACCAGTTGCGTTGCTCCTGGGAGTATGGGTTCGAGTCACTTCTGGGGTGTGAGTTTTCAGTTGTATGTATGTATGTATATTGTATATATTAAAATACAGCGTAACTCTTTTGTCAGCCGATTAGATAGTGTGAAATATTTAACGACGCTCCTGGAAACTTTGAGCCAAAGTTTTGAGGTTGTAATGAAAATGACGCCTCGTGGGGACCATCAGAGAGTTAATGGTGGGAGAGGTGTTAGGGTGGAGAGGGAGGTGAGGGAGGGAGGGAGGGATGGTGTGGGAAGGGGGGAGAGNACACCACTGGTGGTACTGGCCACACCACTAGTGGTACTCGCCACCACACCACTGGTGATACTCGCCACACCACTAGGTGGTACTGGAATACTGCTCTGTCTTCGCAGCCCCTTTTAAGGCGGACAGGATTACACCCTGGATATAAATACACAAGAGAGACACCTGCTACAATCAACCGTTCAATCAGCGAGACACTTTAACTACCGGGATCGCCTGAAAGTACTCAAACTGTCCTCCTTGAAGTGAAGTTTGTTACGGGGTCAGCCTGCCTTGTCGACTACGAAGACAATTAGCCTGACCTATTTGGGTTGGGGGGGGGGGAGTTGCGACAGGTTGCGATAGAAGAAAAATGGTTGAAGTCGTCCACGGAGGTGAAAAATAGAACAGCAATTTGGAGAAAATGAGAGGATGAATCCAGGGAGTGTCAGGAGGAGTTAAGAGGAGCTAGTAAGACAGGTTGAAGGTGTGGGAAGGTTAATTAAGACTTTTAGTGCAGCGTAAGACAGTAATGGCGACGAGCTGGAGTCCTGGTGGAGTCTTTGTGAGCGTCCGAGCAACTGGTGGAGTCTTTTGTGAGTCCGAGCAACTGGTGGAGTCTTTTGTGAGTGTCCGAGCAACTGGTGGAGTCTTTTGTGAGCGTCCGAGCAACTGGTGGAGTCTTTTGTGAGCGTCCGAGCAACTGATGGAGTCTTTGTGAGCGTCCTAGCACCTGGCGGAGTCTTTTGTAAGCGTCCGAGCAACTGGTGGAGTCTTTGTGAGCGTCCGAGCAACTGGCGGAGTCTTTTGTGAGCGTCCGAGCACCTGGTGGAGTCTTTTGTGAGCGTCCGAGCAACTGGTGGAGTCTTTTGTGAGCGTCCGAGCAACTGGTGGAGTCTTTTGTGAGCGTCCGAGCAACTGGTGGAGTCTTTTGTGAGCGTCCGAGTAACTGGTGGAGTCTTTTGTGAGCGTCCGAGCAACTGGTGGAGTCTTTTGTGAGCGTCCGAGCACCTGGCGAGTGCTCTACGTGGTCGGGGGTACAGACGGGGTCTTCTGGACGACCCGCAGCGTCTCGGACGACCCACAGTGTCGCGGACGACTCGCAGTGTCGAGGACGACCCGCAGTGTCGAGGACGACCCGCAGCGTCGCGGACGACCCGCGGCGTCGCGGACGACCCGCGGCGTCGCGGACGACCCGCAGTGACCCACAGTGTCGAGGACGACCCTCAGCGTCGAGGACGACCCGCAGCGTCGAGGACGACCCGCAGCGTCGCGGACGACCCGCAGTGACCCACAGTGTCGAGGACGACCCTCAGCGTCGAGGACGACCCACAGCGTCGAGGACGACCCGCAGCGTCGCGGACGACCCGCAGTGTCGAGGACGACCCTCAGCGTCGAGGACGACCCGCAGCGTCGAGGACGACCCGCAGTGTCGAGGACGACCCGCAGCGTCGCGGACGACCCGCAGTGCCGAGGACGACCCGTAGTGACCCGCACGTCGTCCTTCGTCCCTCCTGGGGATTTACCTGTCAATACAAAAGGTTTTAACGGAAGACCTTTAGTGGGCAGAAATTGGCGCTGGAGACGAGTTTTAATTTTAGCGAGCGGAAAATTGGCCCATTTAAAGGTTTTATGTGTGGATTTAAGCGTCAGACCCGAAGGCCGGCTGCCATCAGGGGATTTTGGTATTGTGTGCCCTGCCTGTTAACAGCGGCCCACCAGGATAGGCGGGCAGGACAGGTTGGAAAATGATTTTACATGTTGAAAGTTCAGCGGCGAGTATACTCGCCGCTGAACTTTCTATAGAACTATATTTAGCTGTTCTATAGAACTGTGAATCCTTCGGCATAGGTTGCTGGTTTTGTTTTGTTTTTCCTTCGATGTCGTGACTTAGTGTTTATGTAACTAAGTATCAGGGGGGAAGCGCCAAGCCATTACGACTGAATGGCACTGGGAAGGGATCAGGATAGGGATTTGGGATGGGACCCGGGGTAGGAATGGTGCCCAACCACCTTTTTTTTTCTACCACAGACGTGGCCACACATTTACAATCCTCGACCAGGCCTCCACCCCCAGGAAGCAGCCCGTGACAGCTGACTAACACCCAGGTACCTATTTTACTGCTAGGTAACAGGGGCATAGGGTGAAAGAAACTCTGCCAATTGTTTCTCGCCGACGCCCGGGATCGAACCCGGGACCACAGGATTTCCATTTCTGTTCCAGAAGTCATTTTCGTTCCCTTCCCGGGAGAGCCGGTCGGCCGAGCGGACAGCACGCTGGACTTGTGATCCTGGGTTCGATCCAGGCGCCGGCGAGAAACAATGGGCAGAGTTTCTTTCACCCTATGCCCCTGTTACCTAGCAGTAAAATAGGTACCTGGGTGTTAGTCAGCTGTCACGGGCTGCTTCCTGGGGTGGAGGCCTGGTCGAGGACCGGGCCGCGGGGACACTTAAGCCCCAAAATCATCTCAAGATAACCTGCCGGAGACGCTCCTAGCGGAGGTCATTCTCACCGCTCCGTCATTAGGGTTGTTGTTGTTGTTATAGATTCAGCTACTCGGAACAAGTTCCAAGTAGCACGGGCTATGGTGAGCCCGTAACTTACCTGGCACTGGAGCTGGGCAAGAAGCACGGGCTATGGTTAGCCTCGTGGACAGATGTCTCCCGTGCGTCATTAGGGGCGACACGGTAAGTTTTATTCCAGTTGACAGGATACACAGGTACTGTACACGAGGACACGTGTTGTGTCCTTGGCTGGGTGTAGGGGGGGAGGAGGAGTGTAGAGGAGTCGCACCTCACCTGAATAATGTATTATATCTTGACGTTTACCTGATAATGTTGGTGTCTGCTTATATAAGCGATGAACAGCTCGCCTTCCCGACAGGGGAGACATCTCCTGTCCACGAGGCTCACCATAGCCCGTGCTTCTTGCCCCGCTCCTGTGCCAGGTAAGTTACGGGCTCACCATAGCCCATGCTACTTGGAACTTGTTCCGAGTAGCTGAATCTATAACAACAACCCTTCCCGGCCCTCGCCTCTCTCCTTCCCAACCGCACTTCCTTCCCTGACACAAGTCCTGCCTTCCTACCTTCACTTAACACCTTCCTGCCAACAATCCCGTCTCCGCCCTCCCAACTCTTTGTTACCCTTGTTTCTTACTCTAGTATCGCTAGAGTGGAATATTGCTGCACAATGACAGCCCCTTTCAAAGCTGGAGAAATGGCTGACCTGGAAAGTGTGCAAGGATCCTTTACGGCTAGAATCCTCTCAGTAAAACATCTAACCTATTGGGACCAACTAAAGAGCTTAAATCTGTATTCTCTTGAGCGCAGGCGGGAGAGATACATAATAATTTACACGTGGAAAATATTAGAGGGGCTGTTCCCAAACTTGCACACAGAAATAACACCACATGAGATCAGAAGACATGGCAGGATGTGCAGAATACCCCCGTTGAAAAGTAGAGGTGCAACGGGTACTCTGAGAGAGAACTCTATCAATATCAGAGGCCCGAGACTGTTTAAGAAAGAACTCGACAGACGCCTCCAAAGAATACCTGATCAACCAGCCTGTGATTCATACGTCAGGCGGCGAGCAGCCGCGTCCAACATCCTGGTTGACCAGACGACCAACCAAGAGGCCTGATCGGAGACCGGACCGCGGGGCTGGTGATCCCCGGAAGCTATACGAAGTAGGTAGTAATGAGCAACTATCTGTGTTTCGTGTAGATGTACAAGTGGCAATGTGGAGGATCATTGCAGAGGACGGGTTGCGTGCGGGGTCAACTCTTGCAATATGTCAGGGCTGGAAGATAAGGGAGAGGGGACGTCATTTCCCCTCCTTTCCTTCCAGGGAGCTCCTCTTAACTCCCGACCATCACGTGATCATTCACTTAGTCAAGGGTCGCAAACTGTCTGTACACTTACAAAGTGTCGAGGAATGGGAGGGGAATGGGTGAATGGGAGAGGAGGGGAAGGAGGGGGCGGTAAATCTTCCTGAACACTGGAAGACCCTTTACTCACATGCACTTCCCCCCCCCCCCCCACAGCACTTAGGCTAGACGGTAGAGCGACGGTCTCGCTTCATGCAGGTCGGCGTTCAATCCCTGACCGTCCAAGTAGTTGGGACCCATTTCTTCCCCCTCCCCCCCCCCTAACTTCACCTCTGGGGACTTTACCTGTTATAGAACAGCTGGTCCTCTCGAGCGTTCACATCGTCCATTTTTTCAACCTGTCCTCTTAAAAGAACGTCGCTTTTGGCCGTTTGTCCGTATGGCCGAATTTGGACGTAATTTGAAAATGAAAAAAAATGAAAATAAATTTGGGTTTTTTTTTCAACATAGTAAGTTAAGGGTCCTCTGATAGGTTAGGTGGGCAGGAAATTCTCATAAAGTTTCAAAACGTTATGAAAAACGTTAATGGAAAGAATCCTTTTCTAAGCTGGCCGAGTAAGCCGGACGACTCAAACAGAAAACGGAACAGTACGTCACTTTTGTGAGTCGAGTTCCTTTCAAATTACGTCCAAATTTGGCCATAGTGCGCATACCAGCCAAAAGTGACGTTATTTTTAAGAGGACGGTTGTTATTAATGATGTAATAAATTGCCCGAACCTAACCAACCAGAGGACCCACGAATAGAAAACGGGACATAACGTCAATTCTGCGAACCGCTATGATTTGGAGTACAGAAAAAAATACGTTGGGGATTGTTTACGTCAAAAGGCGATGTGTTATGCGAGAGGACAGATTTATAGACCCCGGGGCCAGATACACGAAGCAGTTACGCAAGCACTTACGAACGTGTACATCTTTCCTCAATCTTTGACGGCTTTGGTTACATTTATTAAACAGTTTACAAGCATGAAAACTTCCCAATAAACTGTTGTTATTGTTATAAATAGCCTCCTGGTGCTTCGGAGCTCATTAACTGTTTAATAATTGTAAACAAGGTCGCCAAAGATTGAGAAAAGATGTACAGGTTCGTACGTGCTTGCGTAACTGCTTCGTGAATCTGGCCCCTGGTATCTAGACCCAGGAAATAGAGCCTTTTTGGGGAGGACAATAGTATAGAGAACGTCTATTAAATGCATAATAAAAGCGGAATATATATATAATCTATCAAAGATGCTTAGGATATAGAAGACCTCCCGATATAGGGTAGCGTGGCCGAGTGGTCTAAGGCGCTGGATTTAGGCTCCAGTCTCTCAGGAGGCGTGGGTTCGAATCCCACCGCTGCCAGTGTTGTTTTGAGCGCCCATGGGAGGAGCTCAGCATTAGTGTGGGTGTGGCTGATGGCCCTAAAATCATCTCTCTTTAAAAAGGTGGGACATGTCATAAAAAAAAAGGCGAGACATCTCTATCCAAAAAAGGCAGGACATAACTCGTGAAATAGTCGAACATATATCTTTACAGAACCAAAAATTGGGGGAATATACAGAAACTCGCTCCAAAATAGGTGATATATAGGGCCCCCCCTGGCCGGAGCAAACTATTTATTGAGAGTAAAAATAAGACAAATGGAACTTTACCAAAAACTTTGTGATTTACGTTATCAAGGAAAAAGTTGGAGAGAAAGGACTGTAATTATTATCAGAAAAGCATTGTGTTTATCAGATAATGGAACTGGATTTTGGAGATATCGTTTAGATTTAGATTTAGAACAGCGACTCTGTGTGTGTGTGTGTGGTGTGTGTGTGTGTGTGTGTGTGTGTGTGTGTGTGTGTGTGTGTGTGTGTGTGTGTGTGTGTGTGTGTACCGAGTGCCTCTTTGTTTGGAATGTTAACATGTTAATATAGTTACGTTGAGAGCAAGGAAAAAGGAAAAGGTAGGAAATCACACAATTGGATTGTGTGGATTTGTGGATCTGGAAGGGTAAGACTGTAAGAATTTGATATAAATCTTCGGTGTTTTTAACGCCCCCCCCCCGCACCTCCCCCCCTCCTCTCGCACCCCCCCCCCGCACCTCCCCCCCCCCCACTCCACCTCCACCTGTTCACGTTTTTAAACCCCTGATTAGTTTGCCTCATTGGGGGTGGGGCGAACCCCCCCCCCTTCCCTTTTCACCGGGATCCTGGATTAAGGTGGTTCTAATATTCGTGTGGTTGTTGGGTTGTTGTAGTTCACGGATTTTGGTTGTTCTAAAATTGTGACTGCAGTGTTGTATAGTATTACTGTAGTTTTTTTTATTATTATTATTTTCTACCACAGACGTGGCCACACATTTACAATGCTAACCAGCATATATACATTTTCTTCTGTCCTCCATGGACAGGGTTGGAGATGTGTTAAACATATAGTTCAAGGGTTTATTGAACAATCAACCACAGAAGGTGATTCGGTACTTATAAAATGATTACTGTAGTGGTTGCAGGGTTATCTTGGGGTTATCTTGAGATGATTTCGGGGCTTTAGTGTCCCCGCGGCCCGGTCCTCGACCAGGCCTCCACCCCCAGGAAGCAGCCCGTGACAGCTGACTAACACCCAGGTACCTATTTACTGCTAGATAACAGGGGCATTCAGGGTGAAAGAAACTTTGCCCATTTGTTTCTGCCGGGTGCGGGAATCGAACCCGCGCCACAGAATTACGAGTCCTGCGTGCAATCCACCAGGCTACGAGGCCCCTTGGGATACACCATGTATTATATACAGGTAATAAAATTACAACCCTGCTATCACTACAACACAAACTTTACAACCCGCGCCTGAGGGCTGGGTGGACAGCGCTTCGGATTTGTAGTCCTGAGGTTCCGGGTTTGATCCCCGGTTGAGGCGGAGACAAATGGGCAAAAAGTTTCTTTCGCCCTGATGCCCCTGTTACCTAGCAGTAAATAGGTACCTGGGAGTTAGACAGCTGCTACGGGCTGTAGCAGCCCTGGGGATGGAGGACCGGGCCGCGGGGACACTAAAGCCCCGAAATCATCTCAAGATAACCTCAAGATAACCTCCCCTTACAGGTTAGTTCAAAGGGACGAGGATTGGTCTTTACCGATGCTATCAACACTTGCAACAGATAACAAACGTTGAAGTTTTCAGAAGGAAAAGATGGAGAGGTGCCTACAGGGAGTGCCGGGGTCAACCTAGGTTGTGGTGGCCGTGCGGGCCGCGGCAGGCAACAGCCTTAATGCTCAAGGCAATAGCATAGAATCACTCTTGAAAACTGGGCCACGGGAATGTCACAGATTTTTCTGGTCATAACTGGCTTCTAGCTCAAGTTTCGTTGGGTCAGTTGAGGTCAGGAGGAAGGAGAAAGGGTAGTGGATGATGGGTAGTGGATGATGGGTAGTGGGCTGGGAATGGGTTAGCAGCTGCGATGATCAGAAGAACGGGAATGAATGTGCAGCATTTCTGGCGGTTTCATTGTAAATGAAATAGGGACTCGCCACCCATGAGGTTGAGGAATAAAATGGGTGATGAGTCGTGAGTGGCGCGATGAAAGATGAGGACGATCAGCTGTGGAAGAAGAGAGGTGGGTGAGGTGGACGGTTGAGTGACTGATGAGGTTTGTGAGCGATCAGGTCCACCACCTGGTCGGGGGGTGGACCTGACCACACCCCGACACGGACGGGGGTGGTCAGGCGTGTGTGTACTCACCTATTTGTGCCTGCGGGGGGTTGAGCTTTGGCTCTTTGGTCCCGCCTCTCAACCGTCAATCAACTGGTGTACAGGTTCCTGAGCCTACTGGGCTCTATCATATCTACATTTAAAACTGTGTATGGAGTCAGCCTCCACCACATCACTGTCTAATGCATTCCATCCGTTAACTACTGTGTGTGTGTGTGTGTGTGTGTGTGTGTGTGTGTGTGTGTGTGTGTGTGTGTGTGTGTGTGTGTGGAGATGGCGAGCGACGGGAAGATGAAGGAATGAGTGGCGGGATTGTGTGCGCGCCGGGAGGGAGGGAGGGTAGGGAGGGGAGAGTAATGGTAGGATGTAGAGACGACAAATATGAATAGCATCTGGTGGTGTATGTGGGTGATGGGGGGGAAGGGGAGGGGGTGGGGGGGGGTGGAGAGCGGTATTGTCTTTTGAGTGTGATGGCTGGCCATTTTGAGGGGCGGGAACAATGGCTGTCGCGTCTCAATTGCAAGTGACGGGTGGTGGATAGTTGCTAGCCATAGTGGTCACCTAGCCTCGTGCCTGCCACCCCAGCTAGCCACTTTTCTCCCCGCTCTTCTCCTCTATCCCCCATTCCTCTTCCACTCCCCCCTTCCCCCTGTTCTTCCTCTCCTCCCTACTCCACTTTCACACTTAACCCTTTGCTTTTGTATAGATTCATTTTGCCTGCTGCGTTGATTTGAATGCGTACACATTGAGAGGCGGGACCCAAGAGCCTTAGGCTATTCGCAAATACGCCTAGAGGGGGGGGGGGGGTGTGGAGGTGCACACGTTCACAGTTCCAGAGCAGAGTAGACTGGAGTACCAGACGACGTGAAGGAAGATGAGTTTCGCCACCTTACCTTGTATACCTTTAGTATACCTTGAGTATACCTTGAGTTGGTTTCGGGGCTTAGTGTCCCCGCGGCCCGGTCATCGCCCAGGCCTCCTGGTTGCTGGACTGTTCAACCAGGCTGCTGGACGCGGCTGCTCGCTACACTAGACCACACCAGACACCACACTAGACACTTGGAAAAGGAAACATGATCGCGACGTGCTAGATCCTAAGGGGTCAACCAGGTATCAACCAGGGTATTGATAAATTAAATAAGGAAGGAATGTTTAACATGTACAACAGTAGAATGAGCGGTCTTATATGAAAGCTAGAGGTAGGTAAGGATAAGCTCATTCATATATTGTTTTAGACTGCCGGCGGCTGTGAAGGCGGGGTCCAAGAACGGAAGCTCAATCTTGCAAGCACAAATAGTGAACACACACACGGTGATTGGGTTTGATTCGCAATCAACGAAAGCAGATTCGATTCCTGACCAAGACCAAGGTTGATCAGTCTATAAAAACAAATGGACAGTTTTTTTCATTTAATGATGCCTTTGTTCATCTAACATTAAATAGTAAATAATTATGAAAAGAAGGCATCAGGTCGGTAAATAGCAGTAAATAGGTACCTGGGAGTTAGCGTGTGAGAGTGTATTTACTATTTGTGTCTGCAGAAGCGAGCTATTAGGCCTTGGACGCCGCCTTTCTAACCAATCTATTTTTCCTCTATTATATCTACTACATATAGTTCTCGCACGAACACACAAACACACACACACACACACACACACACACACACACACACACACACACACACACACACACACACACACACACACACACACATACATACATACATTCAGATTGAATGATTCAAAAGGAATCATTCAGAATCTTGTACACCACATATGTAAGACCAATCCTGGAGTTGCAGCCCCAGCATGGAGCCCGTACCTTGTCAAGCACAAGACGAAGCTGGAAAAAGTCAAAGGTATGCCACTAGACTAGTCCCAGAACTAAGAGGCATGAGTTACGAGGAAAGGCTGCGGGAAATGCACCTTCGACACTGGAAGACAGAAGAGTAGGGGGAGATATGATCACAACCCTACAAAATCCTCAGAGGAATCGACCGGGTAGACAAGGACAAACTATTCAACACTGGGGGACGCGAACAAGGGACACAGGTGGAAACTGAGTACCCACATGAGGCCATAGACTTAGAAGGAACTTTTTCAGTGTAGAGTAGTTAACGGATGGAATGCTTTAGGCAGTGATGTGGTGGAGGCTGACTCCATACACAGTTTCAAGTGTAGATATGATAGAGCCAGTAGGCTCGGGAATCTGTATACCGGTTGATTGACAGTTGAGAGGCGGGACCAAAGAGCCAAAGCTCAACCCCCGCAAGCACAAATAGGTGAGTACAAATAGGTGAGTACACACACACACACACAGAGAGAGAGAGGAAGCAGCCCGTAGCAGCTGACTAACTCCCAGGTACCTCTCCCCCCCCCCATCTCCCCTCCTACCATCTCCCCTCCCCCCTCCCCCCGTATGAGTCATGAGTGTTGAACACCTCCTGGCAATATAATGATATAAGGAAGGGCCAGCACATACACCGACAAACTAGACCAATGGTGTTGGTCCCTCCAGATGCGCGGCCGGTGAGCACGAATAAATGACCCTTAATGGGCGTTGACGGTAACCTAAATGGTCGACGGGAAATTACATCTGCCCGGAATGGCTGCTAAAAAGTCAAGCATCCGATTGGTTGAAGTTGGATGTGACCCCCACGCTGGTTTGGGCGTGCATGGGTGGGGGTGGGTGAGGGGGGGGCGTGACCCCCACGCTGGTGTGGGCGTGCATGGGTGGGGGTGAGGGGGGGGCAGTAATATGTTGCTGCGTGCATAGTGCTTGTCTTGCACACTACTCAGTACTCGTGTGGACTCACCTAGTTGTGCTTGCGGGGTTGAGCTCTGGTTCTTTGGTCCGCCTCTCAACCGTCAGTCAACTGGTGTACATTTGTGGATATGATTCCTGAGCCTACTGGACTCTTATCATATCTACACTTAAAACTATGTATGGAGTCTGCCTCCACCACATCACTGCCTAATACATTCCATTTGTTAACTACTCTGACACTGAACTATTCTTTTTAATGTCTCTGTGTTCATTTGGGTACTATGTTTCCACCTGTGTCCCCTTGTTCGTGTTCCACCCGTGCTAATCAGTTTACTTTTATCTATTCCATTCACCTGCTTGATGGGGTTCTGAGAGTTCTTCTACTCTACCCAGTCACTCCCCAAGCCCGGCCCGAGGCCAGGCTTTACTTGTGAGAGTTTGGTCCACCAGGCTGTTGCTTGGAGCGGCCCGCAGGCCCACGTATCCACCACAGCCCGGTTGGTCCGGCACTTCCTGAAGGCAGTCCATAGCTGAGTTGATAGAGCCTCACACACCTGGGGTCCAGGGTCGAATCCCATATAGTCCAGGTGAATGGATGTTTATTTCCACGGAAGTGTGGATGGCAATTTATTTTTATATACCCCCTGTTAATTCCTCTGAGATTTGTATAGGTAGTGATCATGTCTCCCCTAACTGCTGTCTTCAATGAGGTTCAATTCACGCAACCTTTCTTCGTAACTCATGTCTGTTAGTTCTGGGACTAGTGTAGTGGCATATCTTTGGGCCTTCTCCAGCTTCGTGTTGTGCTTGACAAGATATGAACACTATGCTGGAGCTAAACACTCCATGATTGGTCTGACGAATGGTATACAAGGTTCTAAATGATTCGTATACACATTTCTAAAGGCAGTTCTGGTGTTAGCCAGCCAGTGGGTGAGACAGACAGGCATATACAGCGACAAAGAAAATGTTTGTGCGTGCTTACCTTGAGGTTACCTTGAGGTGCTTCCGGGGCTAAGCGTCCCCGCGGCCCGGTCGTCGACCAGGCCTCCTGGTTGCTGGACTGATCAACCAGGCTGTTGGACGCGGCTGCTCGCAGCCTGACGTATGAGTCACAGCTTGGTTGATCAGGTATCCCTTATAGGTGTTTGTCAAGTTCTCTCTTGAACACTGTGAGGGGTCTGCCAGTTATGCCCCTTATGTGTAGTGGAAGCGTGTTGAACAGTCTCGGGCCTCTGATGTTGATAAGAGCTCTCTCTCAGAGTACCTGTTGCACCTCTGCTTTTCAACGGGGGTATTCTGCACATCCTGCCATGTCTTCTGGTCTCATGTGATGTTATTTCTGTGTGCAGGTTTAGGACCGCCCCTCTATTATTTTCACATATAGATTATTATGTATCTCTTCGCCTGCGCTCAAGGGAATACAGAGTGCCTGTGTCTGTGCCCAAAATAACACGAGTAACGTGAAAGTTAATCTGTATGTGGTTGTCCAACCCGTTCTCGCACTTGCTTATAGTCAATATTGGATTATTAATAAGTGCATATGTGACATACTAATTTACTGTGAATATTTGAGTTTACCTTGAAAAACTGAATAGAAAACATCGACCTAACCTAACCTTCTTAGTATGTTTAGATAAGCATCTTATTGCTTCTTATTACAATTAGTACTTAACCTATACCTATATTGATATTACAGTTTTATAAAATAATAAAACGAAACCAAAATATTTAAATAAATTGTAAAGTAACTCAGGATATTGTCAAATATTGTATAAAATCTCTATTGTTTAATAAAACTGAAAAAGAAATTCCTAATATTAAAACTGGTGTTTAGCAAATCTATAGGAGAGTTGTACCATAAAAATAAAATAAGTAATATAAGCAATAAGTCATATTATGTACTGTCTTGTGCGAGAGCAGGTTGCAACGTCATACACTCGCCGAGAACAGCTCGGAAAACAACGCCGTCCTCCTCCTCCTCCCGTAGACGACGAACAAGTCACTTCTAAACTGAGTCACTTAAGGAACCTCATTAGTAGCTGCCACTTAAGGACTGTAGGTGGCACAGCGCCTCAACTCTCGCGATACTTACAGGCGAGAGGCAGTCTGTTGCCGGGGTAGTTAGAGAGGCAGTCTGTTGCCGGGTAGTTAGAGAGGCAGTCTGTTGCCGGGGTAGTTAGAGAGGCAGTCTGCAGTTAGGAGTACTTGCCTCCCGTGTACTCATCGGGTGAACAAGCCTCCTGACGCGCTGCTTGTCCCACCCTAACTACCTATCTGGAAATGGCGGCCCTCTGGGGGTCTTATTTGCTCAACGACGCAGCAGCAGGCCACGTCATTGAGGTCGTGGGGGCGATAAGTCTTGTGTTGTCGATGTGTACCTGTGTGTAGCTCGGAGCCTCGCTCCCTGCTGGCGCTGGTGGTGGAGAGGCCGACATGCTGAGAACGCTTCCCTCAGGCTCTCATAACTGAGTGGGGTTATGAAGGGTGGGGGGGGGGATACTGAAGTGGGTGGTGGGGTGGAGTTGGGGGTTATGAAGGTTGGGTTGTGGGCTGCAGTGGGATAATGAAGGGGTGGTGGTCTGGCGTTGTACCTGTAATGAGGAGAGCACATCATGTTGATGATGATGGTATACACTAGCGGGAAGTGTGTGCTTGGTGGGGGGGGGGGAGGGGAGGGGAGGGTGTTTGCCCGCTCATCATTCCCCCTCCCTCGATCCCTACCCCGACTTGGTCATTCCTTCCCAGCCAGATACCTGCTTGATGGGTTCTGGGAGTTCTTCTACTCCCCAAGCCCGGCCCGAGCCAGGCTTGTCATACACTCACACTTGTCATCCGCAGATCATTCCTCCCCCCCCCCCCGACAGCCTGTTCAGTTCGTCCTGGCTAGGCCACCCCTCTTCCCCCCCCCCTTCCCTCCCTATCAGGTCTCTTCCTCGTGCCTGTTCGTTCCACCTCCCTCCCCCAAGCATTTCATTCTCTCTGACCAGAGCATTCCCTTCGTCAGGGTCATGTACATACCCCTCTTCCACCTGAACCAGGTAACAAACTCGGTTAGGTTAGGTTTATTTCTCTCAGCCCTTCCCTCCGCTCCCTTCCTGTTTGTCCTACCCTTCCATCACCCCCCCCTTTTTCCCTCCATCCTCCCCTTCCCTCCCGGGGCCAGGTCATTCCCCTGAGTGAGGGCGTGAGGTAACTCGCCCATGGAAGAATGTAGGCACACAACGTTATTACTTCATGCGTCCCCTTAATACAGATATCATGCAAGGGCATTAAATGTAATCGCTTAATTCTTCAATCTGTAGAGCCCCTTGCACCAGGGGGGGGAAAAAACACGGGTCTTGAAGGGCTATAATGGATGTGATACTGGGGCGTTGCGATACATAGCCCAATCAGCCTGGCCATTCTGGTGATGAAGAGGGTTGTGGCCAGGGCGGGGATGGGAGGCAGGGATATAATGGGGGGCACATACCTGAAGGGGTGTACCTGGGCCCGCAGCTCGCCCACCAATACTCTCCCCCATTGCTCTTCACTGTGAGTTTTTTAAAGAAAGTGACGGTCACTGTCCTCCCTCTCTCTCTCTCTCCGCTCTCCTTCATGTCATCTTCATTTTCACCCTTCCCACAACCTCGTCATTAAGCCTACTCTCACCTTTCCGTGTTGCTTCATTATCTTCCATCTTCTTTCTTTCTCTGCTTCTTCATTTCATCTTTCCTAATCCAACAGCTGTTGCCCTCTCTTCCCCTCTTCTGTCCTTCCGAACATTTGAGTGAATGGTGTTCGGCTTCCGCCTTCCGTGCCTGACAGCGGGTGGACAGCGCTTCGGATTCGTAGTCCTGAGGTCCCGGGTTCGATCCCGGGAGGCGGAGACAATGGGCAAAATGCTTCTTTCACCCTGATGCCCCTGTTACCTAGCAGTAACTAGGTACCTGGTAGTTAGACAGCTGCTACGGGCTGCTTCCTAGGGGGTGTGTAACATAAAGGAGGCAGGTCGAAGACCGGGCCGCGGGGACACTAAGCCCCGAAACCATCTCAAGATAACCTCAAGATAAGGGGTTTGCAGTTTCTCTCTTACGGTCTCTGCTTCTGCCCTTCCTCCTCTTCAGCAGAAGCAACAACTCCAGTTTAAAAGCCTTGAAGCGGTTCCGTGGACTATCGTCCCCCATGGCTCAGTCTTTAGCTTGGCCCTCCTGGTTGGCAGCCTGATCAGCGAGATTGTTGGTGCTCATAACTCGCAGACCGATGATTGCAGCACAGCTGAGCAAGAGCGGTTGCAACGAACGTGCCGGGTTCTCTGTCTTGAATATAGCAACTCCTGCAAGCAATGTCTCGTATATAAACGGAATGTATTGAAGGTTTCCTTTTTTTGTTAAGGTTTTGATGACCAGAGGGCTTGGTAAGGGGATGGGGCAGGAAGAAGGATGGGCAGTTGAAGGGATGGGGAAATAAGGGATGGTTGGGGGCCAAAAGTTCGGTGGCCTGTCCACCTTGGCTTGGCATTCTTTGATTGGAGTCAGTGTCGATGTTGAGTGATGTTCTTGAGTGGTGACGAGCGGCGTCTGGGTGGTTGTTGTTTAAGATTCGCTACTTAGAACAAAAAGTTCCAAGTAGCACGGGCTATGGTGAGCCCGTAGGGAGTCTGGGGTCGCGCGTTCTGCTGAGGCTTTGTTAACTGCTGAGTACCTCCTGGTCGTTGTGGCACCACTGCCGCTGTTTTGAAGGGACTTGGTTGAGAATTCTTGGGCACTGTATAGTTAAAGATATATCATACTGTATATTTTACATCCCTATTACTGTTAGAAATTGAGTGAGGCTAGCGTCGAGCATCTGGTCTCGACCTTCAGACAGGCAGGCAGACAGACAGACATTCTTATTATATAGTTACCCTACACTTGAAACAATTCAGTGATTCCATGCCTATTATATTACCCAGAAATTCTTTGCATAAATCTGCGACCCTATTTTCAAAC
>WNGS01072847.1:1766751-1778098 GCA_020271785.1 Procambarus virginalis | reverse complement strand
CATAGATGAAAAATATAATCTTTATCACCAGCATCTTGCATAAATACCGGTTACACAATATGCTTTGAATTATTTAGGCTGATTAAAGATATACGTAACTTGAATTATGTCAACGAGATGTACGATAAAGCACCTAAATTATTGGGATCGTCTCAAAGCTCTCCAAATGTACTCACTAGAAAGGAGACGGGAGAGATATCAAATAATATTCACGTGGGAAATACTGGAGGGCCAGGTCCCAAATCTACACAGTAAAATAACAACATACTGGAGTGAACGATATGGAAGAAAATGCAGAATAGAACCAGTGAAGAGCAGAGGTGCCATAGGCACAATCAGAGAACACTGTATAAACATAAGAGGTCCGCGGTTGTTCAACACCCTCCCAGCGAGCATAAGAAATATTGCCGGAACAACCGTGGACATCTTCAAGAGAAAACTGGACTGTTTTCTTCAAGAAGTGCTGGACCAACCGGGCTGTGGTGGATATGTGAGCCTGCGGGCCGCTTCAAGCAACAACCCTGTTGGACCAAACTCTCACAAGTCGAGCCTGGCCTCGGGCCGAGTATAGGGAGTTGAAGAACTCCCAGAACCCCATCAAACAGGTATCAAGCAGATACACAGCTGGCGCCCAACTTTGCGGTTACCTTGCGATGATTTCGGGGCTTAGCGTCCCCGCGGCCCGGTCCTCGACCAGGCCTCCTGCGCAAGTTCCCTGACTGACAGGTTTGAACAACATGTCACCACTCCACCACCACTTACACCGTGCCGTTCTCTGCGCGGTCCGCTGAGCCTGGAGACCCAAGCCACTCCATCGGACGTTCCTCCATGAAGCCGCTGTGAAGGAACAATACCGAGATGGAAACAGGTTAAGAAAAACCGGCATTTTAAGATGTTTTGTAACGGACTGCGCACTCCCACTCGCGCAGTCATTCCTGGAGTACACCTGGGGTGAGTTCTGGGTGCTCCTCTACTGCCCGAGGCCGACCTGGGGCCAGGCTCGACGCGTGGTAACTTCATTTTAGAAGGCTGTTGTTGTTTGGAGAGTCAACTGCACTCTCTCTGTAGACTATGTAATCCCTATCCCACTGGAAGCCATTACTCCAGTGTGGTGACGTGACCCCTTGTGGGCACAACCCACTCAACACAACCCTTTCATTTACAACGTAACTCTTTCACTTACAATATAACACTTCCAGGGCACCCTTTTCACTTACAACGCTACCCCATCGTTGGTTTCCCCCCACACACACACACACACGCACTCCCCACCACAGGGGTCTCGTAGCTGAGTCGACAGCGCCCGGGACTCGTAATTCTGAGACCAGGGTTCGATTGCCGGCACCGGCAGTGACAAATGGGCAGTTTCTTTCACACTGATGTCCCTGTTACCTAGCAGTAAATAGGTTTATTACCTCTGGTAATAGATAATACCTCTGGTAATAGGTAATAGGTAATACCTCTGGTAATAGGTAAATTACCTCTGATGAAGACATTGAAAAACTACAAACAGATATTAACAAAGTATTCGATTGGGCAGCAGAAAACAACATGATGTTTAACAGTGATAAATTCCAGGTACTCAGGTACGGCAAAAATGAGGATCTGAAACATAATACAGGGCACAAAACACAATCGAATCTGCCCATATTAAGAAAACAGCATGTAAAGGATTTGGGAATAATGATGTTCGACGATTTAACGTTTAGGGAGCATAACCAAGCAAATCTTGCGTC
The DNA here is from genome assembly GCA_020271785.1 of Procambarus virginalis. Lineage (NCBI taxonomy): Eukaryota > Metazoa > Arthropoda > Malacostraca > Decapoda > Cambaridae > Procambarus > Procambarus virginalis. The sequence goes on along the minus strand of WNGS01072847.1, from coordinate 1,776,362 downwards.
AGCCAGAAAAATGATCGGATGGATTACGAGAACTTTCAAATCCAAGGATCCCATCACAATGGTTGTACTCTTCAAATCACTTGTGTTGTCCCGTTTTGAGTACTGCTCAGTTTTCATTCCCCCTTCAGAGCAGGAGAGATTGCTGAAATAGAGGGAATACAGAGAACATATACGGCACGCATAAACGCGATAAAGCATCTAAATTATTCGGACCGTCTCAAAGCTCTCCAAATGTACTCTCTAGGAGACAAGAGAGATACCAAATAATATACACGTGCAAAATACTGGAGGGCCAAGTACCAAATCTACACAGTAAAATAACAACATACTGGAGTGAACGATATGGAAGAAAATGCAGAATAGAACCTGTGAAGAGCAGAGGTGCCATAGGCATAATCAGAGAACACTGTATAAACATCAGAGGTCCGCGGTTGTTCAACACCCTCCCAGCGAGCATAAGAAATATTGCCGGAACAACCGTGGACATCTTCAAGAGAAAACTAGATTGTTTTCTAAAAAAAAACTTGCCGGACCAACCGGGCTGTGGTGGGTATGTGGGCCTGCGGGCCGCCCCAAGCCACAACCCCGTGGAGCTCAGCAAGCTCTGACAAATCAAGCCTGGCCTTAGGCCGGGCTTGGGGAGTAGAAGAACTCCCAGAACCCCATCAACCAGGTATCAACCAGGTATCAAGTAGGTATCTCGGAGTTAGACAGCTGTGACGGGCTGCTTCCTGGGGGTGTGTGTATGAAAAAAAAAGTTAGTAGTTAGTAACAGTTGACTGATTGACAGTTGAGAAGCGGGTCGAAAGAGCGGAGCTCAACCCCCGCAAGCACAACTAGGTGAACACAACTAGGTGAATACACACACACGCACACCCCACCACACTGACTCCACTTCCGCCCACCACCACCACCACCAAAACACTAGTTTTGGTCTTATCTTTTTATTCCTTGAAATGAAAGGCAGGAGAGGGTGGGGAAGTGGGGGGGGGGGGGGGAATGGTGGAGGGTGGGTGAGGGGGGGGGCCCCCACAGCGTTGCGCTTCCTGTTATCACCTTGACAAAAACCAATCCCCTTCCCCTTTGAGGCAAGGCCGCGAGGCAATGAAGGAAGTGGAGAGGGAGTGAGGTGGGGGGTGTGAGGTGGGGGGGGTGAGGTGGGGGGGGAGAGGAGGGGGGTGTGAGATGGGGGGTGTGAGGTGGGGGGTGTGAGGTGGGGGGTGTGAGGTGGGGGTGTGAGGTGGGAGGTGTGAGGTGGGGGGTGAGGTGGGGGGTGTGAGGTGGGGGGTGTGAGGAGGGGGTGTGTGAGGTGGGGGTGTGAGGTGGGGGGGTGTGAGGTGGGGGGTGTGAGGTGGGGGATGAGGTGGGGGGTGTGAGGTGGGGTGTGTGAGGAGGGGGTGTGAGGAGGGGGGTGTGAGGTGGGGTGTGTAAGGAGGGGGTGTGAGGTGGGGTGTGTGAGGAGGGGGTGTGAGGTGGGGGGTGTGAGGAGGGGTGTGTGAGGAGGGGTGTGTGAGGTGGGGTGTGTGAGGAGGGGGGTGTGAGGTGGGGGGGTGAGGTGGGTGTGTGTGAGGAGGGGGGTGTGAGGAGGGGTGTGTGAGGAGGGGGGTGTGAGGAGGGGTGTGTGAGGAGGGGTGTGTGAGGAGGGGTGTGTGAGGAGGGGGGTGTGAGGAGGGGTGTGTGAGGAGGGGTGTGTGAGGAGGGGGGTGTGAGGAGGGGGTGTGAGGAGGGGTGTGTGAGGAGGGGTGTGTGAGGAGGGGGTGTGTGAGGAGGGGGGTGTGAGGAGGGGGTGTGAGGAGGGGGGTGTGAGGAGGGGGGTGTGAGGAGGGGTGTGTGAGGAGGGGGGTGTGAGGAGGGGGAGCGGAAGAAGGAGGGAAGAGCATAGTCAGGAGCACCCAGCAGTCTCCTGCTCCAAGACCACACAGCCTAATTAACAAGCAACTAACAGCAACAGAGCGCTCCTTTATTACAACAAATGGTCGCTCTAAGTTATCTCTCAAGATAATGAATAATAATATAATTGCAATATAATTACAACCATTATGTTAATTATATTAATACTATAATTACCCTACAATGTGATTGCATGCATATATACATTTACTAACGGCAACATCAACAATAAAAATAAAAAGTTATTAAATGCGTAGTTAAAATATAATAATAATAATAATAATAATAATAATAATAATAATAATAATAATAATAATAGCACAATAAAAGCCATATGCTCCAAAAAGCCATATGCTCAGGCACCTACTAGGACCATCAGCGCCTACTAGGACCACCAGGCACCTACTAGGACCATCAGGCGCCTACTAGGACCATCAGGCGCCTACTAGGACCATCAGGCGCCTACTAGGACCATCAGGCGCCTACTAGGACCATCAGGCGCCTACTAGGACCATCAGGCGCCTACTAGGACCATCAGGCGCCTACTAGGACCACCAGGCACCTACTAGGACCATCAGGCGCCTACTAGGACCATCAGGCGCCTACTAGGACCATCAGGCGCCTACTAGGACCATCAGGCGCCTACTAGGACCATCAGGCGCCTACTAGGACCATCAGGCACCTACTAGGATCATCAGGCACCTACTAGGATCATCAGGCACCTACTAGGATCATCAGGCATACTACTAGGACCATCAGGCACCTACTAGGACCATCAGGCACCTACTAGGACCATCAGGCACCTACTAGGACCATCAGACACCTACTAGGACCATCAGGCACCTACTAGGATCATCAGGCACCTACTAGGATCATCAGGCACCTACTAAGACCATCAGGCACCTACTAGGACCATCAGGCACCTACTAGGACCATCAGACACCTACTCGGACCATCAGGCACCTACTAGGATCATCAGACACCTACTAGGACCATCAGGCACCTACTAGGACCATCAGGCACCTACTAGGACCATCAGGCACCTACTAGGACCATCAGGCACCTACTAGGACCATCAGGCACCTACTAGGACCATCAGGCACCTACTAGGACCATCAGGCACCTACTAGGACCATCAGGCACCTACTAGGACCACCAGGCACCTACTAGGACCACCAGGCACCTACTAGGACCATCAGGCATACTACTAGGACCAACAGGCACCTACTAGGACCATCAGGCATACTACTAGGACCAACAGGCACCTACTAGGACCATCAGGCATACTACTAGGACCAACAGGCACCTACTAGGACCATCAGGCACCTACTAGGACCATCAGGCACCTACTAGGACCATCAGGCACCTACTAGGACCATCAGGCACCTACTAGGACCATCAGGCACCTACTCATAAAGTCTGGCAATGCTCACTGAACACTTGACAATACTCCCACGAGGCCTCCACATGCATGCATAACACCTCACACTGTGATCATTACGATAAGTTGTGTATCCATAAGTCCACATGAAGCACAGTATGAAATCACCATAATGTGATATATCTATGAGGAAAACCTTTTGAGCCGGACGAAGGTTAGATCCCACCATCCTGCTCTAAAGATTTTCTCGTAGCTATAAAATCTTCAGATGACCACCACAAGAAGCCAATTAACAGTAACTACTGCTGTCTGCAGACTGTCACAAACTACCGCTGAATGCAGACTTATAGCCCGTCCTCAACCATCATAAAAGATAGACTGAAACGTCGTCACTTAATTCCTTTCCAGGTGTGTTAGGTCGGGCGTCTTAACTACAGCCACAGTGACTAGTTAAGACTTGCTCTAGGATGACTTGCACTCTCTCAAGACACACAGCTGCCTCCCGCCACAAATGTTGTTAAGTCACAAAAGACAAATTCACAAATGGATTTTTTTATGAAGCTCTAAAACTCGTATCCATGAAGACCCCAGAAGCACTTAGCGGCCGTAATGCGCCGATAGCAACACAAAGTCCCGGTAATGCATTTTTGATGCGCCCACAATGTATTATGAGGGAAAGAGCACGCATACATGCACAGGCGGGACCAAAGAGCCAGAGCTCAACCCCCGCAAGCACAATTTGGTGAATATACCCCGCGTAGGGGGTCTTGTAGCTGAGTGGACAGCGAACGGGACTCGTAATCCTGTGGCCCGGGTTCGATTCCCGGCGCCGGCAGAGACAAATGGGCAGTTTCTTTCACCCTGATGCCCCCTTACCTAGCAGTAAATAGGTACCTGCGAGTTAGACAGCTGTTACGGGCTGTTTTTTGTGTTGTTAGGGGAGGGATTATTATTAGTTAGTAACGGTTGATTGATTGACAGTTGAGAGGCGGGCCTAAAGAGCAGAGCTCAACCCCCGCAAGCACAACTAGGTGAATGCAACTAGGTGAATACATAGACCCCCCTCCCCCCACAACACACACCTGAAAACACAATCTCTCTCTCACCTTCACTATACAAGTGTTACAATTGAGCATAAGAGAATATATTTCCCCCCAAAAAAGCCTTGCGTAGTCACCGCTATTTCTAGCGTCACTTTCCCTATCACCAGTGACCAACACTCAACACTCAACCAACATGAACAGCTGTATTAAATACAAAACTCCACAGCGACTACAATGGCTAAAGAAGCAGGTGAAGAATGGGACACACTAGTGAACATTGTGCAGCTATATGGGGAGCCGGTCGGCCAAGCGGACAGCACGCTGGACTTGTGATCCTGTGGTCCTGGGTTCGATCCCAGGCGCCGGCGAGAAACAATGGCAGAGTTTCTTTCACCCTATGCCCCTGTTACCTAGCAGTAAAATAGGTACCTGGGTGTTAGTCAGCTGTCACGGGCTGCTTCCAGGGGGTGGAGGCCTGGTCGAGGACCGGGCCGCAGGGACACTAAAAAAAAAAAGCCCCGAAATCATCACAAGATAACATCAAGATATATCCGCCACCAAGATAATGTTATTAAAACACAAGACCAGTGCAAGAAGAAGGAAACTTTACCTTCATTTAAAACTTTAACCCAAATGTCACTGTAACAAAGTTATCATGAATAACCGAACTCAAGCACGGGTTCACCATAGCCCGTGCTACATGGACATTGTGTTCCGGTAGCTGAATCTAAAACAACAACAACCTATCACCCTCACATGAGGCCCCCCCCCCGCGCCCTCACCACCCGCGCCGCCGCCGGCACTCCGATAAACCATTATATAACCTGAATATAACCTAAAAATAACCAAAGCTAACTTTCACCACACGGCCGGACACTTGCCACACGGCCGGATACTTGCCACAAGACCGGACACTTGCCACAAGACCGGATACTTGCCACAAGACCGGATACTTGCCACAAGGCCGGATACTTGCCACAAGACCGGACACTTGCCCACAAGACCGGATACTTGCCACAAGACCGGACACTTGCCACAAGGCCGGATACTTGCCACCACGCCGGACACTTGCCACATGACCGGACACTTGCCCACATTACCCCGAAGCTTCCACCACTTGTCATATAAGGCTTCCAATTTATTATAATGTTGATTAAATTCGTGAACTATCATTCTGAAATTGCAGCAAGTAATTGCAGCAGTCACAGTTGCAGGAACAGTCTAGACCTTGTACCGCAGAGGAGAAACTCAAGATTGCAAAGTCATTGCAACATCAGATTCCTGTTTTCAGTCAATAAATCACAGCCCGTTCTTTCGTCAATTTTCCACTCGTGAAAAAAAATGCTTTTGCTTTAACCAGTAACGTACGTGCCCAAGCAACCCACCTAACCTATCCAGGTCGAGGCATATAAAACGTCGATAATACGATGGTTTAAATTAGATTTAAAGCAACTTATAGGGTTGACTGGTTTCGTAACAAATGCGACATGTTACGAACGGGGACAAGCTGCCGCTCCCCCCCCCCCCTCATCACGTAGGATTTTCTTCTTTTAGTTCATTTTCTAACACAGACGTGGCCATATGCATTAATACAATGCAACAGCCTGATTGATCAAACTGTCAACCAGACGCCCTGAGGTCGGAGACCGGGCCGCGGAGACGTTCATCCTGGGAACAATTTTCAATGTATTTATTTTGAAAATATGAGTTTATTTTCATTTATGTTCTATATTTCTCGTGGAACTTCCGAGAAAGGTTTGCGGGACATAGAGTTAAGGACAGAAGTGTATCACGGACGCTATAGAGCGTCAGGTAAGGCATCAAGGACGCTACAGAGCGCCAGGTAAGGCATCAAGGACGCTATAGAGCGCCAGGTAAGGCATCAAGGACGCTATAGAGCGCCAGGTAAGGCATCAAGGACGCTATAGAGCGCCAGGTAAGGCATCAAGGACGCTATAGAGCGCCAGGTAAGGCATCAAGGACGCTACAGAGCGCCAGGTAAGGCATCAAGGACGCTATAGAGCGCCAGGTAAGGCATCACGGACGCTATAGAGCGCCAGGTAAGGCATCAAGGGCGCTATAGAGCGCCAGGTAAGGCATCAAGGGCGCTATAGAGCGTCAGGTAAGGCATCAAGGACGCTACAGAGCGCCAGGTAAGGCATCAAGGACGCTATAGAGCGTCAGGTAAGGTATCAAGGGCGCTATAGAGCGTCAGGTAAGGCATCAAGGACGCTATAGAGCGCCAGGTAAGGCATCAAGGACGCTACAGAGCGCCAGGTAAGGCATCAAGGACGCTATAGAGCGCCAGGTAAGGCATCAAGGACGCTATAGAGCGCCAGGTAAGGCATCAAGGGCGCTATAGAGCGCCAGGTAAGGCATCAAGGGCGCTATAGAGCGCCAGGTAAGGCATCAAGGACGCTATAGAGCGCCAGGTAAGGCATCAAGGACGCTATAGAGCACCAGGTAAGGCATCAAGGACGCTATAGAGCACCAGGTAAGGCATCAAGGACGCTATAGAGCGTCAGGTAAGGCATCACGGACGCTATAGAGCGCCAGGTAAGGCATCAAGGACGCTATAGAGCGCCAGGTAAGGCATTAANTTTTTCTTTTTAATGCATACAATCCAATCAAGAAGTACAGTGACTAATCTAAACGAAAATGATCCCAGGTTATGTCACATGCTTCGACTATTACCTGTCAAAATACTCATACATTCCTCCTGGCTACCGTCTACTGCATGCTCTCTACTTCTACCCTTTACCGTCTACTATCTACCGCAAGCGGCATCCAGGTAATGATCGGCAACACAACCATCGGGTCTCCGGGGTGTTGCACGCGTGTGCTACTCTGGTGGTCTCGGCTCTTGGCTCCAGTCGTTATTGTTGTTGTTTTAGATTCAGCTACTCAGAACGAAGTGTCCATGTAGCACGGACTATGGTGAACCCGTAAACCGTCCCGTAACCCAACGGATTACGGTTCCCCGTCGTAAAGTCATCTCTCTTCATCTTGAGCGTCTTGTCCCATCTAAAGCTGTGGACGCAGGTGTCTGCGCTCCGCCTGCCCAAGGTCCTTCCCATCAACCACCTCACCCCAGGGAACGATACCGTCCGTATATTCCTGTGACTCATTTGTGTGTTCACACTTGGGGGCGGGGGGCGGGGCCGGGGGAATAGCGCCTCGACATTAACAGTCAAGTGCCTGGTTCACCAAGACACTCAACTGCTCCGGATAAACTAAACTCAATGGTCAATATTAACGAAGGGCAGGTAAGAAAACATGTTGAAACAGATGACGTTAGTAAGCGCCCGAGATCATTAGACTGGTCAATAGTTGACGAATTAATGATACCTGGTTGATGGGGTTCTGGGAGTTCTTCTACTCCCCAAGCCCGGCCCGAGGCCAGGCTTGACTTGTGAGAGTTTGGTCCATCAGGCTGTTGCTTGGAGCGTCCCGCTGGCCCACATACCCACCACAGCCCGGTTGGTCCGGCACTCCTTGGAGGAAACAATCTAGTGTCCTCTTGAAGATGTCCACGGTTGTTCCGGCAATATTTCTTATAGTCGCTGGGAGGATGTTGAACAACCGTGGACCTCTGATGTTTATACAGTGTTCTCTGATTGTGCCTATGGCACCTCTGCTCTTCACTGGTTCTATTCTGCATTTTCTTCCATATCGTTCACTCCAGTATGTTGTTATTTTACTGTGTAGATTTGAGACCTGGCCCTCCAGTATTTTCCATGTGTATATTATTTGGTATCTCTCCTGTCTCCTTTCTAGTGAGTACATTTGGAGAGCTTTGAGACGATCCCAATAATTTAGGTGCTTTATCTCGTCTATGCGTGCCGTATATGTTCTCTGTATTCCCTCTATTTCAGCAATCTTTCCTGCTCTGAAGGGGGAAGTGAGTACTGAACAGTACTCGAGACGGGACAACACGATTTGAAGAGTACAACCAATTTGATGGGATCCCTGGAGTTGAAAGTTTTCGTAATCCATGATGTCATGTAAATACAAATGGCATATAAATGTGAAACTTATTGTGAGATGTATTAGGCGGACTGTACGCCTTGCTGACACGATCTGTGTGTACTCGCCTACTTGTTATTGTGAGGAATGAGTCGCGGCTCTTGGGTACCACCTCTCAACTCTGAATCGACTGGTGTGCAGATTCCAAAACCTATTGGGCTCTGTTAAATCAATATTTAAAACAACATATGTGGTCCATGGAGGACAGAAGAAAATGTATATATGCTGGTTAGCATTGTAAATGTGTGACCACGTTTGTGGTAGAAAATAATAAAAAAAAAGTAAAAAAAAATACAGCAATACCAAATGCATTCCATTTGTTAGCTACTCTGACGTAAACAAAAATTCCTTCAACCTGGCTATGATCATACGTCAGGATGCGAGCGGCCGCATCCAACAGCCTGGTTGACCAGAACATCAGCTAGGAGGCCTGGTAAGAGACCGGGCCGCGGGGACCTTGACCCCCCCCGGAATCAGCACAAGGCTAAGATAATCGCAAGGTAGTGTGTGTGTATTTATTTACTATTTACACCTGCAGGATCGAGCTGTTAGCTCTTGGACCCCGCCTTTCTAACAGTCGTGGTTGTGTGGGGGGAGGGGGGGGGAGGTAACTAACCTAAGCCTGCGCTTTTTCACCAGGTAACTGCGAGTGTAAGATTGTTCAAGAGTATTGCAACATATTTACCAGTCTCCGTGGTGTAGTGGTAAGACACTCGCCTGGCGTTCCGCGAGCGCTTGGTCATGGGTTCGTATCCTGGCCGGGGAGGATTTACTGGGCGCAAATCCTTAACTGTAGCCTCTGTTTAACCCAACAGTAAAATGTGTACTTGGTTGTAACAACGATTCTTCGCGGCGGGGATCGTATTCCAGGGACCTGCCCGGAACGCTACGTGTACTAGTGGCTGTACAAAAATGTAACAACTCTTGTATATATCTCCAAAAAAAAAAATATATGGATGTCCAAAGATACATGCTGTGAAACATTCATATATAAACAATGACTGAACTCAATGTAGACCTAACTTTTAACTAGTGAACAACCGGGCTGTAATTCATGCATCAAACTGTAAGCAACGGCGTTTAACAGCCTGGTTAATCAGACAACCCGTTAACGGCGGGGGGAGGGGGGGGGTGACTGATCCTCGGAACTACCTCAAGGCAATCTAAAGCAAATCTTAAAGAAAAAAAATACCAACTGAGAGAGACTAAGACTGGGAATCAGTCTCAGAGGGAAGACAAAGGCGTACTTTCTCCACACAACTCATTATAAC
>WNGS01072847.1:1749811-1762181 GCA_020271785.1 Procambarus virginalis | reverse complement strand
TTTTAGTCTTGCGCGCTCGTCAGCCACCCGGTGTTGTGTAATAAGTTGTAGAAGATTGTTATATCTGGTATTGCAATGTTGGGTGGAGTAAAAAACGGGCGCCTGTCCACCATCCCAGCCACTCCCCCCATCCCAGCCTGTGCCTCAAGCCACTCCCCCCTCCCAGCCTGGGCCTCAGCCACTCCCCCCATCCCAGCCTGTGCCTCAAGCCACTCCCCCCACCCTAGGCCCCTGTGCCTCAAGCCACTCCCCCCCTCCCAGCCTGTGCCTCAGCCACTCCCCCCATCCCAGCCTGTGCCTCAAGCCACTCCCCCTATCCCAGCCTGTGCCTCACCTCTCGTGTCCCGGGTCAGTAAGATGACGGCGCTTCCTGGCATCGGCGGCCCCAGAATACATTAGACGTTATGACCCCTGAATACAGGGAGGGAGGGAGGTGAGGGGAGTGAGAGAGAGAGAGAGAGAGGAGAGGAAAGAGAGAGTGAGAGGGAGAGAGATAGAAAGTGAGAGTGAGAGAGAGAGAGAGAGAGAGAGAGAAGAGTAGAGAAGAGAAGAGAGAGAAGGAGAGAGAGAGAGAGAGAGAGAGAGAGAGAGAGAGGTGAGTGAGTGAGGTGAGTGAGTGATAGAGAGAGAGAGAGAGAGAGAGACGATGAGAGAGAGGAGAGAGAGAAGATGAGAAGAGAGATAGTGAGATGGATGACGATGAGTGAGATGGTGAGTGCGTGAGAGTGAGTGAGGTGAGTTACGTGACAATTCCTCTTCAGTAACTGTCAGTAATAGGTAGAGTGAGAGAGGTCTTTGATGACAGGGTGCAGTAATGAAGCCTGCCCCTAACTTCCCCTTTATGGAGCTCTCACTCACTCACTCACTTCTACGGACACGGACAAACCCATTTACCACAACCTGAGTATAGGCGTGAATAAGGACATTATTACGGACACGGACAAGAACAAAGACACGGCCACAAACACACATACAAGAACAATCTACAGCATACCTTGAGAGGGTCTGGGAGTTTACTCCCCGAGCCCGGCCTCAACTTGTGATAACTTGGCCCAACAGACTGTTGCTTGGAGCGGCCCGCGGCCCTCATATCCACTCACAACCATCAACACCATACACTGTAGTGTATAATTCACTACAACCCGGACCCAACCAGAGGATGAAACATTTGTTTAAGCCAATAATAAACAAAATTGTAGTATATATTTTTATTTCAAAATCGAGAGAACACATTTTTCTGAATTCAAATATTAATCACAAATCTAAACAAAAAAAGTAAATACAAATATAAACACGTAATAAATTGTGGAAACTGATTATCAATTTATCACCCACAAAGCAAAACATTTTGCTAAAGTAATTTGATAACCACAATGCATGCATGCAGGCAGGCACGCACGCACTGGGATAAGTCGCCGTTTAGGCCGGACAGAAGCGTTTAGGCCGGACAGAAGCGTTTAGGCCAGACACAAGGTACCAAATGGGAAATCAAATCCTACGAGAATCCGCTAGATAGAAAAACGTGGCCATTCGTGTCCCTCCGCAATCTGTCCTCGTGCCTAATAAGTCGGTTTTTAGCGGAATCGACCAATCCGTTATTGAACACCAAACCTGCCTCTCCTGAAGCCCACATTAAACGGATATCATCAGCGGCATAAGCAAAGTTGGCCATCATAAGAACTGCCTTTGCAAATATGCCTAAAGACTCATTTTCGATCTTGTATGTCACATATGTCAGACCATTTTAGAATAGGCAGCTCCAGCGTCGAAATCTTATCTTGTCGAAGTCAAGACGAAGTTAGAGAATCTTCAGAGACAAAATTACAAGACCTAGCCTCGTATCATCCTTTGCAGGCGGTACAAAAATTCGGTATGAAAATTACTTCTGTGGAAGATTGAAACACTACAAGCCAATATAGATCAACTCTTCAACTGTGCAGCAGAAAATAACATGACGTTTAGCAATGATAAATTCCAGATATTTATGCATCATTAACATGGAGAACTTCAGCGAAGTACAGGTTACAGGACACAGACAGATCTCATATATGGAAAACAACACATAAATGATCTGGGAATAATAATATCAAACGACCTATGCAGGCGATGAGTCACAATAACGTGGCTAAAGTATGTTGACCATCAATGACCATGACCTAAAGTGTGATGACTCATCACAATCGACTTGAGAATGGTCCAGGACGGACCGAAACGTCGTCGTCCCTTCACCTTCTAGTGTGTGGTCTGGTCAACATACGTCAGACGACCTACCACTGAATGACCGTAACAAATCAAGCCATCAGCCAGAAAAAACGATTGGATAAATTACGAAAACTTTTCAATCCATGGATTCGACGACAATGTTCTTACTATTCCACATTTCAAGAACACAGCGAAGTAGCTATCATACACTGCAAGAAGCCTCGATAACAAGAACCCTTCAAACAAGCGATGCCAGACCTATGAAGGTACCTTTTAAGACACTACTTTAAAAGACACTTTTAAGAGTACTGCTGAACACTAACAGCTCTATTTAACAACTGGAGATCTTGTTCACTTAGATCCATTCAATGAAACATCTATCTTCTTGAGGTTATTTTGAAATGATTTCGGGGCTTTTTTAGTGTCCCCGCGGCCCGGTCCTCGACCAGGCCTCCACCCCCAGGAAGCAGCCCGTGACAGCTGGCTAACACCCAGATACCTATTTTAATGCTAGGTAACAGGGGCATAGGGTGAAAGAAACTCTGCCCATTGTTTCTCTCCGGCGCCCGGGATCGAACCCGGGATCATAAGTCCAGTGTGCTGTCCGCTCGGCCGACCAGCTCATCTAATTAGATTAAAAAAATTCTAATTAGATTTGCAGATGAAAAATATACATATACCTTTCATCTGTGCAGATGAAAGATATACATAACTTACAGATGAGAAAAATATATTTATACGATACAAGGAGGCATGGCAGGAAGTGCAAATAGTCACTACCATGGCACTCGGCCATTGCACGCTCCCTCTGTCCATAAGGGGCGTAACTGACTGACCTCTCATGGTGTTCAAAAGGGAATTTGATTTAACACCTATAAAGGATACCGGATCAACTGGAATATAATTCGAATATCAAACTACGACCAGCTGACGTCTAACAACCTCAATGACCCGACCACCAACCAGAACGCCAGGTCAGAGACCGGACCGTGGAGACATTGATCCTCGTAACCCCCACTTAAGGTAACCTGTACACGAGTTGATTGAAGATTACCGAGGCTGGAGGCAATGTTGCCAATCTGGATGTAAACATAGATGACTTAGAAGCCTGGGGCCAGATTCACGAAAGTACTTACGCAAGCACTTACGAACGTGTACATCTTTCCTCAATCTTTGACGGCTTTGGTTACATTTATTAAACAGTTTACAAGCATGAAAACTTCCCATTCAACTGTTGTTATTGTTATAAACAGCCTCCTGGTGCTTCGGCGCTCATTAACTGTTTAATAATTGGAAACAAAGCCGCCAAATATTGAGAAAAGATGTACAGGTTCGTAAGTGTTTGCGTAAGTGCTTTCGTGAATCTGGCCCCTGGAATGTTTTTTTGGAGGATTTTACCAAATGTGGACCAGAACAGATATCTGCAAGAGTCTCCGAGCTGCTATCGTACGTTCATCTCTGTATTTTGTTTTTTTTTTACTTATCGATTTGTTTTCCTGTATAAAACTATGCTCACAGACACAGCACACACAGGACTAGCTCGGTGGAGTCTGTGGCTGTGCTACAGTGTGTTGAATAATGGCATCATACAGCGAGTTATACATCATACTGTATAGGATATTATTAACATATTTAAAGTACATAACCCGTTAAAAAATGACAAAAGTTAAGCATTTCTGGACGTGAAACTGAAAATTGAGGCAAGACTCCACACACAGTTTCAAATGTAGGCACGATACAAGCCCAGTAGGCTCCGGAATCTTTACACCAGTTGACTGATGGCAGAGAGGCGGGACCAAAGGGCCGAACCTCAACCCCTGTAAGCACAATTAGGTGAGTACCGTCAGTGTGTGTGAAAGCAATACGAGATGCGCACTCGAGAACTTCTAAGGAAAAAAATTCACAGGTGACACCGTAGGCTGAGTGCACAGGTGACATCGTAGGCCGTGAGTGCACAGGTGGTACCGTGAGTGCACAGGTGGCACCGTGAGTGCATAGGTGGCACCGTAGGCTGTGATCAACACAACACGAGGTAACCCAACTTGGTCACTCGCAATAATTCACGAGGCATAACTGAGTAACTTATTGGAGCCGGGAGCAGGCCCCAGCCCGCCTCAAGTTAGTTAGAGAACAATCCGGAGTGAGTGAGTGAGTGAGTGAGTGAGTGAGTGAGTGAGAGAGAGAGAGAGAGAGAGAAGAGAGAGAGAGAGAGAGAGAGAGAGAGAGAGAGAGAGAGAGAGAGAGAGAGAGAGAGAGAGAATGAACATCAGGAGCAAGAAAGACCATTGCATACTTCTTTGTGGTTGTGTAGTTCTCATGGCCTTGCGACCACCTTACCTGGTGTTCCAGCACTCAACCTTCTTCTCCCTCTACTTGCTAGTGTCTCTACTGGGATCTTGTGCATGCACGCACGCACTCTCTCTCTCTCTCTCTCTCTCTCTCTCTCTCTCTCTCTCTCTCTCTCTCTCTCTCTCTCTCTCTCTCTCTCTCTCTCTCTCTCGTCTCCCAATCACCTCGTTAACATTGATGGGATGACACCCTGGCCCCCGCTCTGCTCCTGGCCCCTCACCGTTCCATGGACAAACACACTATCTATGTTTGTTTTAAAGGTCCCGGATGGTAGTGTATGAGGAGCTGAGCAAGGGTGCTTCTTGATGGTAGCTAGTGGACTGTACTGTGTAGATTTAACTGTCGACTTTATTACTGTCCAGTGATTGATTATATCAATGTCCATTTTTGGGTTGCCTGTCGCTGATGCTACCGTCAAAGCATATATATATATATATATATATATATATATATATATATATATATATATATATATATATATATATATATATATATATATATAATCCAGATATTTTATGCTGCCTGAAACCATTCTAAATTATTGGAACAGTTTCAATCCCTCAATGTGTACTACGAGTCCCCCAGTCTGAAAGATAAGGGCGCAAGCTTTCTCCAACACCCCCGCCCCTCTAAATATAAGGGTATTTTCGTGCTAAACGGCGAACTTGATAAAACTGCCAAAAAGGTATGTGAGTAACCGGGCTGCAGTTCAGCAGCAACCAACAGTCTAGTCAATCAGACCGCCAAAAAAAAAAATGAAATACTCTCCTTGACAAAAAGAATTAACTTGCAAAATACCATCTCTCTATATTTTTCGTGAATGTGATATATGTGATTACTATATTTTTTGACTATATAAATGCATCAATTAAATATAAAATTAACAGATTATTCAAATATCCTCAGATTAAACACCTGTAATAGGACCACGTATTTGTAAGCGTTAAATTACATTTATATATAACAAAATACAATTTTCCCCAATTCAACTGTTAATTAGATTTTTGTTAGGTCTGGCCAGAGAATGGGCCACAGGACACTGATCCACAAAATCACAGTGATAGCAATCATTACAATACAATGTAGAAACCTGAATGTGGGCCTCCGGGCCGCTCCAAGCAACAGCCTGTTGGAGCAAGTTATCACAAGTCAAGCCTGGCCTCGGGCCTGGCTCGGGGGAGTAGAACAACTCCCAGAACACCATCCAGGTATACTCAAGGTATAACCATCACAAGGTAGGAACCACCATAGAGGTTAGTACCATCACTTCAGGCAACCCGTTCTCGCACTTGCTTACAGTCAATATTGGCTTATTTAATAAGTGCATATGCGACATACTAATTGATTGTGAATATTTTAGTTTACCTTGAAAAGCTTCATAGAAAACACCGACCTCACCTAACCTTCTTAGTATGTTAAGATAAGCATCTTAGTGCTTCTTATTTACAATTATTACTTAACATACTAAGAAGGTTAGGTGAGGTCGGTGTTTTCTATGAAGCTTTTCAAGGTAAACTCAAATATTCACAATCAATTAGTGTCACACATGCACTTATTAAATAAGCCAATATTGACTATAAGCAAGTGCGAGAACGGGTTGCTTCAGGAACCACCACGAGGTAGATCTTGCGTCTGGCAGCTCGGCATGGGGGATGGAGGGAGGGAGATAGGGAGAGAGCATGTAAACAAGGGGCTCCACCATGTTATGGCGCCCCTCAGCCAGGGCACCCACGGCGGTTAAATAAAATCATTAGCGCACTTGTCGTTGGCCCGGGCTTTATTGCCTCGTAAATGTTGCTGGAGGAGAAGAGTTCTTGCCCCCACCTGCGTCTCCGGCCGCCACCATTTAATAATAATCTCCCGCTCTCCACTCTCCTACCATCTCTCGTGGTAATACACCAGCGTGGAATGAGCATTTATTTCCTTCTAGTATGCATGAAACAACTTTTTCCTCCATGGAACTTGGATGAGGCTTTGAGGAAAATGGTCACCAAATTTGTGCCTATTGGTCGCGAAGTTGATCGGTTGTGCTCATTGCGACCCGGGTGCTTTTGTAAGTTTTTTTTCCGAAGCTGCATATATAATTGTTTGGTGGTAATTACACGTTATTGAAATGTTGTAATGTTGGCAGATGTTTAGTGTCTCCTGAGCTGCTCATGGCGACTCTTGGCGCCATATGATATAATGTTATCCCCAGTACATTATTTCCTGGACCAGCTCACATGTCCAAACTTCCGTTATGTTCAGGTGTGTGGGCCAGGTGTCAGATGTGTGGGCCAGGTGTCAGATGTGTGAGTCAGATGTGTGGGCCAGGTGTCAGGTGTGCGTGAGTCAGATGTGTGGGCCAGGTGTCAGGTGTGTGTCACGTGTGAGCCAGGTGTGTGGGCCAGGTGTGTGGGCCAGGTGTCAGGTGTGTGGGCCAGGTGTCAGGTGTGTGGGCCAGATGTCACGTGTGTGAGCCAGGTGTCACGTGTGTGAGCCAGGTGTCAGGTGTGTGGGCCAGGTGTCACGTGTGTGGGCCAGGTGTCACGTGTGTGAGCCAGGTGTCAGATGTGCGTGTGTTGGGTGTCCAGCCCCAATATTGTCACTACCAATCGTTAACCTACAACTCACGTCCATATATTATATAAATATTATGATATCTTACTGAATTTTCCCGCCACGATAATACAAAAAAAAAAATCGCTCTCCTAACCCCTTGGGCTGGACGGTACAGCGACGGTCTCGCTTCATGCAGATCGGAGTTCAATCCCCGACCGTCCAAGTGGTTGGGCGCCATTCCTTTCCCCCGTCCCATCCCAAATCCTTATCCTAATCCCCTTCCCTGTGCTATATAGCCATAATGGCTAGGCGCTTTCCCCTGATACTTCCTTCTGCTAAGCCCAATGTTTCCCAGGATTTAAGACTAACATGGCGGAAGGCCTTCAAGTGAGGGCAGAGTCGCCCGCCTCAAGTGAGGAGGAAGGGGAAGTGAATTGTTAGGAGAAAGCGCATGGAGTGAGACCGTCGCTCTACCGTCCAGGCCAAGTGGTTGAGGGAGGAACGGGGGGAGGGAGGAACGGGGGGAGGGAGGGGGTGAGGGGGTATGGGGATGTGTGTGTGTGTGTGTACTCACCTAGTTTATAGCTAACTGTGCTTGCAGGGGTTTGCCATCTGCCCCTCACTTTTTGTAATCGTGTTTCTTGTCATATTGCCATAAAGGTGTGTATGGCATGCGGTGCCTCGCCGTCCCCCTGGTGTGTATGGCATGTGTGCCCTCGCCGTCCCCCTGGTGTGTATGGCATGTGGTGCCCTCGCCGTCCCCCTGGTGTGTATGGCATGCGGTGCCCTCGCCGTCCCCCTGGTGTGTATGGCATGTGGTGCCCTCGCCGTCCCCCTGGTGTGTATGGCATGCGGTGCCCGCGCCGTCCCCTGGTGTGTATGGCATGCGGTGCCCGCGCCGTCCCCCTGGTGTGTATGGCATGCGGTGCCCGCGCCGTCCTCCTGGTGTGTATGGCATGCGGTGCCCGCGCCGTCCCCCTGGTGTGTATGGCATGCGGTGCCCTCGCCGCCCCCCTGGTGTGTATGGCATGCGGTGCCCTCGCTGTCCCCCTGGTGTGTATGGCATGCGGTGCCCTCGCCGTCCCCCTGGTGTGTATGGCATGCGGTGCCCTCGCTGTCCCCCCTGGTGTGTATGGCATGCGGTGCCCTCACCGTCCCCCTGGTGTGTATGGCATGCGGTGCCCTCGCCGCCCCCCTGGTGTGTATGGCATGCGGTGCCCTCGCTGTCCCCCTGGTGTGTATGGCATGCGGTGCCCTCGCTGTCCCCCTGGTGTGTATGGCATGCGGTGCCCTCGCCGTCCCCCTGGTGTGTATGGCATGCGGTGCCTCGCTGTCCCCCTGGTGTGTATGGCATGCGGTGCCCTCGCTGTCCCCCTGGTGTGTATGGCATGCGGTGCCCTCGCTGTCCCCCTGGTGTGTATGGCATGCGGTGCCCTCACCGTCCCCCTGGTGTGTATGGCATGCGGTGCCCTCGCCGCCCCCCTGGTGTGTATGGCATGCGGTGCCCTCGCCGCCCCCCTGGTGTGTATGGCATGCGGTGCCCTCGCTGTCCCCCCAGGTCCCCTCATTTACGACTCTTAAGCACATGTTTCTTCTCAAGTCACAGTGACTCTTGACTGTCTTCATATGCAATTGTTTCTCTGTCATTCTGCTGTTGCCCACTTCTCTGTCTGTCTACCTGGCCAATCTGAACGTAGATTAGACTAATCAGAAGATAGTTTTGATCAATGTGAAGGGGCACTGACTTTTTTTCTTTTTAATGCATACAATCCAATCAAGAAGTACAGTGACTAATCTAAACGAAAATGATCCCAGGTTATGTCACATGCTTCGACCTATTTACCTGTCAAAATACCTCATACATTCCTCCTGGCTACCGTCTACTGCATGCTCTCTACCTTCTACCCTTTACCGTCTACTATCTACCGCAAGCGGCATCCAGGTAATGATCGGCCAACACCAACCATCGGGTCTCCGGGGTGTTGCACGCGTGTGCTACTCTGGTGAGTCTCGGCTCTTGGCTCCCAGTCGTTATTGTTGTGTTTTAGATTCAGCTACTCAGAACGAAGCGTCCATGTAGCACGGGCTATGGTGAACCCGTAAACCGTCCCGTACCCAACGGATTACGGTTCCCCGTCGTAAAGTCATCTCTCTTCATCTTGAGCGCCTTGTCCCATCTAAAGCTGTGGACGCAGGTTGTCTGCGCTTCCGCCTGCCCAAGGTCTTCCCATCAACCACCTCACCCCAGGGAACGATACCGTCCGTATATTCCTGTGACTCATTTGTGCAGGCGAAGAGTCACAATAACGTGGCTGAAGTATGTTGACCAGACCACACACTAGAAGTTGAAGGGACGACGACGTTTCGGTCCGTCCTGGACCATTCTCAAGTCGCTTGTGCCCTCGCCACAAGCGACTTGAGAATGGTCCAGGACGGACCGAAACGTCGTCGTCCCTTCAACTTCTAGTGTGTGGTTTTGTCAACACTCATTTGTGTGTTCACACTTGGGGGCGGGGGGGCGGGGCCGGGGAATAGCGCCTCGACATTAACAGTCAAGTGCCTGGTTCACCAAGACACTCAACTGCTCCGGATAAAGTAAACTCAATGGTCAATATTAACGAAGGGCAGGTAAGAAAACATGTTGAAACAGATGACGTTAGTAAGCGCCCGAGATCATTAGACTGGTCAATAGTTGACGAATTAATGATACCTGGTTGATGGGGTCTGGGAGTTCTTCTACTCCCAAGCCCGGCCCGAGGCCAGGCTTGACTTGTGAGAGTTTGGTCCATCAGGCTGTTGCTTGGAGCGTCCCGCTGGCCCACATACCCACCACAGCCCGGTTGGTCCGGCACTCCTTGGAGGAAACAATCTAGTGTCCTCTTGAAGATGTCCACGGTTGTTCCGGCAATATTTCTTATAGTCGCTGGGAGGATGTTGAACAACCGTGGACCTCTGATGTTTATACAGTGTTCTCTGATTGTGCCTATGGCACCTCTGCTCTTCACTGGTTCTATTCTGCATTTTCTTCCATATCGTTCACTCCAGTATGTTGTTATTTTACTGTGTAGATTTGAGACCTGGCCCTCCAGTATTTTCCTTGTGTATATTATTTGGTATCTCTCCTGTCTCCTTTCTAGTGAGTACATTTGGAGAGCTTTGAGACGATCCCAATAATTTAGGTGCTTTATCTCGTCTATGCGTGCCGTATATGTTCTCTGTATTCCCTCTATTTCAGCAATCTTTCCTGCTCTGAAGGGGGAAGTGAGTACTGAACAGTACTCGAGACGGGACAACACGATTTGAAGAGTACAACCAATTTGATGGGATCCCTGGAGTTGAAAGTTTTCGTAATCCATGATGTCATGTAAATACAAATGGCATATAAATGTGAAACTTATTGTGAGATGTATTAGGCGGACTGTACGCCTTGCTGACACGATCTGTGTGTACTCGCCTACTTGGTTTGTGAGGAATGAGTCGCGGCTCTTGGGTACCACCCCTCAGCTCTGAATCGACTGGTGTGCAGATTCCAAAACCTATTGGGCTCTGTTAAATCAATATTTAAAACAACATATGTGGTCCATGGAGGACAGAAGAAAATGTATTATGCTGGTTAGCATTGTAAATGTGTGACCACGTTTGTGGTAGAAAATAATAAAAAAAAATAAAAAAAATACAGCAATACCAAATGCATTCCATTTGTTAGCTACTCTGACGTAAACAAAAATTCCTTCAACCTGGCTATGATCATACGTCAGGATGCGAGCGGCCGCATCCAACAGCCTGGTTGACCAGAACATCAGCTAGGAGGCCTGGTAAGAGACCGGGCCGCGGGGACCTTGACCCCCCGGAATCAGCACAAGGCTAAGATAATCGCAAGGTAGTGTGGTGTGTATTTATTTACTATTTACACCTGCAGGATCGAGCTGTTAGCTCTTGGACCCCGCCTTTCTAACAGTCGTGGTTGTGTGGGGGGAGGGGGGGGGAGGTAACTAACCTAAGCCTGCGCTTTTTCACCAGGTAACTGCGAGTGTAAGATTGTTCAAGAGTATTGCAACATATTTACCAGTCTCCGTGGTGTAGTGGTAAGACACTCGCCTGGCGTTCCGCGAGCGCTTGGTCATGGGTTCGTATCCTGGCCGGGGAGGATTTACTGGGCGCAAATCCTTAACTGTAGCCTCTGTTTAACCCAACAGTAAAATGTGTACTTGGTTGTAACAACGATTCTTCGCGGCGGGGATCGTATTCCAGGGACCTGCCCGGAACGCTACGTGTACTAGTGGCTGTACAAGAATGTTACAACTTTTTATATATCTCAAAAAAAAAAAAAATATGGATGTCCATAGATAATGCTGTGAAACATTATATAAACAATGACTGCACTCAATGTAGGCCTAACATTTAACTAGTGAACAACCAGGCTGTAATTCATGCATCAAACTGTAAGCAGCAGCGTTTAACAGCCTGGTTGATCAGACAACCCGTTAAAGCGAGGGGGACTGATCCTTGGAACCACCTCAAGGCAATCTAAAGCAAATCTTTAAAGAAAAAAAACATACCAACTGAGAGAGACTAAGACAGGGAATCAGTCTCAGAGGGAAGACAAAGGCGTACTTTCTCCACACAACTCATTATAACAATATTATATTATAATATATATATATATATATATATATTATATATATATATATATATATATATATATATATATATATATATGTTATATATATAACTGAAAACTCACACCCCAGAAGTGACTCGAACCCATACTCCCAGGAGCAACGCAACTGGTATGTACAGGGATGCCTTAAACCACTTGACCATCACGACCGGACATAAGGAAGTGATAGCCGAGCTATATGAACCACTTCCCCGCCGGCACCGGATGGTATCTTGGGCATAGCATTTTATCAATCACCTCATTTTTGGGGCAACACGTGAGGAACACAAATGCAAACAAGCCTGAATGGTCCCCAGGACTAGATACAACTGAAAACTCACACCCCAGAAGTGACTCGAACCCATACTCCCAGGAGCAACGCAACTGGTATGTACAGGGATGCCTTAAACCACTTGACCATCACGACCGGACATAAGGAAGTGATAGCCTGAGCTATATGAACCACTTCCCCGCCGGCACCTGGATGGTTATCTTGGGCATAGCATTTTATCAAATCACCTCTTTTTTGGGGCAACACGTGAGGAACACAAATGAAAACAAGCCTGAATGGTCCCAGGACTAGATACAACTGAAAACTCACACCCCAGTTGTGAGTTC
>WNGS01072847.1:1736918-1746918 GCA_020271785.1 Procambarus virginalis | reverse complement strand
AAAATGGGAAGGAGGTGAACAGCGTAGAGAGAGACAGGACAATGAAAGGTGAGTATAGCAAATGGTGGAGGAAACGACGCTATGAGACTAATGATTGTACTGGTGAAGGGATGTGGAGAAGGAGGGTAAGGGAGGGAGTGAGAGGTGAGGGAAGGGGAGTGAGAGGGGAGGGTAAGGGAGGGAGTGAGAGGGGAGGGTAAGAGAGGGAGGGAAGAAGTACGGATCAGAGTGAGGGAGCTGAGCGACTAACTTACCCACAAAATGTTCTTTATTTTACAAGTAATTATATATGAAGAGAGCAACTACGGGGGAGGGGGGGGGGCAACGAGGGTGTGCTCACCTAATTGTGCTTGTCAGGGATTAGTTTTAGCTTCTTGGTCCCGCCTTTCAACCGTCAGTCAGCTAGTATACAGGTTCCTGAGCCTATTGGGCTCTATCATACATACATTTGAAACTGTCAATAGACACTGCCTTCACACGAGACCAGAAGGCATGGCAGGATGTACAGAATACCCCCGTTGATGAGCAGAAGTGCACCAGGAACTCTGAGAGAGAACTCTATCAACATCAGACGCCCGAGACAATTCAACACGCTTCCACTACACATAATAGGCTGGCCGACCCTCTCTCAGTGTTCAAGAGAGAACTGGATAAGCACCTCCAAAGGATACCTGATCAACCAGGTTGAGATTCATACGTCAGGCTGCGAGCAGCCGCGTTCAACAGCCTGGTTGACCAGTTCAGCAACCTTGAGGCCTAGTCGAGGACCGGGCCGCGAGGACGCTGTTCCTCTGAATCATCGCAAGGTAAAGAAAATACAGAATAGAATAGAACTAGTGAAGAGCAGGGGTGCCATAGGCACAATCAGAGAACACTGTATAAACATCAGAGGTCCGCGGTTGTTCAACACCCTCCCAGCGAGCATAAGAAATATTGCCGGAACAACCGTGGACATCTTCAAGAGAAAACTAGATAGTTTTCTCCAAGGAGTGCCGGACCAACCGGGTTGTGGTGGGTATGTAGGCCTACGGGCCGCTCCAAGCAACAGCCTGTTGGACCAAACTCTCACAAGTCAAGCCTGGCCTCGGGCTGGGCTTGGGGAGTAGAAGAACTCTCCGGACTCCGGATAAAATTAATAGTACAAAAAGTAGTTTACTGGCGGCCCATCACTATATATTGGTACTTTGGACGAAATTGTTACTATAACCGTTATCATTTCAGAAGGATGCGGCTGGCGAAGTGAGGGTTTAATTCATGTAGTCTTTCCATGTACCTCAATCGTCGTAGTAGTGTGGCGACGTACCTCCGAACCTTCTCTAACTTCATCTTGTGCTTGACTAGATACGGACTCCACGCTAGAGCCGCATACTCCAGGATGGGTCTGACGTATGTGGTATACAAGGTTCTGGGGGTCTAGGAGACTACGAGGGTGTGGGGCTTCGAGAGTACGGGGACTCTGCGGGTACGAGGACTTCGAGAGTACGGAGACTGCGGGTACGAGGACTTCGAGAGTACGGAGACTGGGAGTACGAGAACTTCGGGAGTACGAGAACTTCGAGAGTACGGGGACTCTGGGAGTACGAGAACTTCCAGAGTACGGAGACTCTGGAAGTATGAGGACTTCTACAGTACGGGGACTACAAGAAGAAGGTGTTTACCCTGGCAGAAAACCACACTGGAAGCGAGGACCACAACAGTACCCCCACCCGGACAAAACTTTACCAGACACACCGCGACTTAAGCCACAGGAACAGAATCGAACGCTTTTGCGACCGCTGATCCAGCCAGTCACTACGTCCGTTTCATAACGCATCGACGGAGGCTTCCTTCGGCGTCAAGCCGCACCTCGAGTCACGAGACCTCGGCTAGCGGCGCCGGCCTGCGCCTGTAATCTCGTCTTTATTATGTCCGGCGAAAATATTGAAGGCGAAGATCGGCATCTTGCACGTCCCCATTTGCGAAAATTTACGACCTCGTAAGTTTTTATTTAAATCGAAAATGTCGTCCTGCAGTAATCAGATGGGGGGAAGCCGTGTGGATGGCGCGCAAAACACATCATCTTGATACGCGAGTTAACCTTTTTGAACCTTCATAAATCCACGTTTTTTTCCTTCTTCTTTAATTTCGAGAATACAAAAGTTTCAGCCATATTTTATCTACAGGGGTGAAAGAGCTGCCTTGATATGGGCGATAGAGAGTCAGATGATCCGGGAGAGTAACTCCCACCAACTCTCAGCTCCCATGTAAGGCACTCTCTCCCTCCTCCCATGCAAGCAGACAACCCACAGCGAAGGTGACGTAACCTGCTTACTGGGAGCAGCTGGTATAATATATGTATTTCTCGTATAATTAAAAACGGTTCCCAAGGGAAATAATGGCGACAAGAAACTGGCAGAGTAATTACGCCAATTCTTGATAATATCGAGACGTTATACCTCTGCCGTTCAAGCAGCCGCAACAGTCACAACAGTCACAACAGTCACAACAGCCTCAACAGTCACAACAGTCACAACAGTTACAACAGTCACAACAGTCACAACAGTCACAACAGTCACAACAGTCACAACAGTCTCAACAGTCACAACAGTTACACTGGGGGTTGGAGACTAAGAATGTGGGAAGTCCTAAGTATATGGACGAGGAACCTGCTAAGAATATGAACAAGGAATCTTCTAAGACAACGGATAATAAAATAAAAATAAGTTAGCCTAGATAACTACAATATTTTCCTTCGACAATGAAGAAAAAATCAGGTGTGGGGGGGGGGGCAGGAGGGGCCGCGCCCCCTCCTGCAGCCGCACCAATAGGGAGGAACAAGCAACTCAACCCCCCACCTCATAAGGACCGGGGACGGGATGTACGAAACCTGTACATCTTTCCTCCATCATGACGACTTTGAAAACATCGCAAACCAGGGTTATTATTTCTTATAGACAACTTTGTGGAACTTCCCAGCTCATAAATTTTAATAAATGTAAACACAAGAATAACACGATGTTATTCTTCTCTTCATAATCCTAACGTTTTTCTCTCTCATTTAGTCCTTTATCTTTCCTAATATTCCGCCAACTCGCTCATCTATATCTACTACACCCACTTATGTCAGACCAATCCTGGAGTATGCAGCTCCAGCCTGGAATCCATACCTAGTTATACACAAGACAAAGATAGAGAAGATTCAGAGGTATGCCACTAAGGTAGTACCAGAACTGAGAAGTATTAGCTACGAGGAAAGGCTACGGGAGCTAAACCTCACGTCTCTGGAAGACAGAAGAGTAAGGGGAGATATGATAACGACCTACAAAATTCTCAGGGGAATTGACAGGGTGGACATAAACTATTTTGCACGGGTGGAATACGAACAAGGGAATCTGTCAGTGTTAAGAGTAGTTAATAAATGGAATGCACTAGGCAGTGATGTGGTGTAGGCTGACTCCATACACAGTTTCAAATGTAGATATGATAGAGCCCAGTAGGCTCAGGAATCTGTACATCAGTTGATTGACAGTCGAGAGGCGGGACCAGAGAGCCAAGGCTCAACCCCCGCAAGCACAACTAGGTAAGTACACACTCACACACACACACACCACACCACACAACACACACACACACACACACACACACACACACACACACACACACACACACACTCTCTCTCTCTCTTCCAGGTAACATTTTTCCGGAATCCTTAAGCTAGAGTAGAGTATTACACAGTTGCAGGTGTTGAAAGCAGAGGGTAAAGGACGCCCCCAGCACCACCCCAGCCAGGCCAGGGTGCCTGGCTGGGGTGCTGGGGGTAGCCCGGGGGAGCGCCACAGCCACCATACCTGGAAGGAAAGAAATATATAGATAAGAATACATATTAATGTTTTCCTCTTATTATACAATTTACAAATCAATCACAATCCTGTCAAAAATATCATTAGTATAAATGTCTTTTTTATATAGTCCGAAATTTTAGACTATATAAAATTTAGGACTATATTTTAGACTATATTTGTAAAAAAATACTGCGTAGGCTTACTTAGGTGTGGTAATTAAAACCCAGATGTCTAATTCTATCAAGAAAATTCTACGTAAGTTAGATTTTTTTCCTGGAAGATGATGTATCAATATTAATTCTCAATGGCCGCAATACTTGGCCTCGTCTCTATTGTACCACAATTATCGTACATCTCATTGTCGTACAGTGAGCCGCTTATGACGTCACCAGCTGCCTGGGATGAGACAATAGGCCTACTGCAGTTGCCTCTATTCTTAAGTAACGAGAACACAAAGGCTCCTGTACCACTCCTCATAATCCAAATCTTCATAATACCAATCTGCATTGTCCTAATCTTCACAATCCCGGATCGTTCTTCCTGGAACTAAAAACTAGCAGTTATTCTTATATTTGGGGCTGACTGAGCGATCTTTGAGGGTAGGGTGAGGGTAGGGTGAGAGGTAGGGTGAGGGGGGGGGGAGGGTGAGAGAAGGGTGAGGGGAGGGAGGGGGAAAGGTAGGGTGATGTGGGACCAGGGTGAAGCGGGGAGACACACGAATAACATGCTATCCACTCCCCATTTTACAAAAAACACAAAAAAAACAACGAGGTTTGTATCACAATTAACTGCCAGATAGATATGTAAATCTGCCTCTGTTACAAGGGCTTGTGTGCACATACATTTTTCGCCCCAAGTTGCTGCTAATTAGTCCATTCCAGGACGAGTCTGGTCTGGCTGGGCGACCATGGCCAGGTGGGACGGGGGGGGGGGGTGTAGGGGCTGGCTGGGCGACCATAGCCTGGTCGGAGGCTGGGACACGCAAGGACAGCCAGACCTGGGTGTGGTCGCCTCAACCAAGACAAAGGTATACCAGTATATCTCTACGACTATACCTGGAGTATACCTGCAATGGGTTCGGGGAGTTCTACTCCTCAAGCCCGACTTTTGGAGAGACTTGGCTCTTGGGACCCGCCTTGGGCTATTCGTAACTGAGGACTTTCACATATATTGAAGTTCTAGATCTTATGAGTGAATGCCGGAGGCTTCAGCAATTTCTTATTTACCACCCAAACTGCATGCATGTTCTCACCCGTGTGAATTCACCTATTTGTGCCTGCAAGATCTAGTTGTTAGCTCCTGGACACCCTCTTTCTAACCGTTGATTGTCTAATGTTGATTGTATCTTCGGGACCTATATACCTTGTGTTGGTTCCCAGCACCAACTCGCTGCTTATACCTGCTGGATGAGGTTCTGGGAGTTCTACTATTCCCCAAGCCCGGCCCGAGACCAGGTTTGACTTGAGAGAGCTTGATCCAACAGGCTGTTGCTTGGAGCGGCCCGCAGCCCAACGTCCCATGTCCCTGGTCGCTGACCAGGCCTTCTGACTGGTGGTCTGGTCAACCAGGCTGTTAGACGCAGCTGCTCGCAGTCTGCTTAATTAGTATCCTCTGGAGGTGTCTATCAAATTTTCTTTTTGAGCACTTGTGAGAAGTCGGTTAGGCATGTCCCTTATGTTTACAGCGGGAGTGTTGGAAAGTCTTTGGTCTTTGATGTTGATAGAATTCTCCCTCGGCGTACCGACTGAGCCTCCAGTTTTCAACGGGGCAATTTTACACGTCCTCCCCCCCCCTCCCCGCACACATAGGCACAGGCGGGGTCCAAAAGCTAATAGCTCGATTCTGCAGACACAAATAGTAAGTACAACCCCCCCCCCCACACACACACACAAGCTGTCACAATATTGAGGTATCCACACAGCCCGACGGGTCATAATTAATGGTGGCGATAAACGCGGCAGACATACCTCTCGTTAAGGTTTTTACCGAGGAGATGAAGATCTGGCCTCACCCCTCCTCTCTCCTTACCACCATTCCTCCGGCTACCCCTACCCCCCCCATCCCCTTTCCAATTAAGAGAACTCCTCCCGCGTGACACCCTCCCCTCCCCTCCCCATCACCAAACACCCGCCCCTACCCATTCACTCCCAGGCCATAGCACAATGTTGCAACAATCCTGTGTTGAGAGCCAAGCCACGTTTAAGATGACACCAAACCCCAGCATAAGACCCCCCCCCACCCCTCCCGTCCCCTACCCAGCCTAGTGCCCAAACGTCAGAAGCCGTGACGGGGCTGTGGGACTCTTGACAAGCTATGGACACCAACCCCTTGGACAGTTAACTGGAGGAGGGGATTGTTTGAAGCACAGGAGAAATGTGGGAAGTGTCACAGCCTGGTGGCAGGCCTGAACACAGGCCGCCAAGGATCACGCCAGGTAGGCCGCCTCCACCACCGTGTGAACCCAGGCAGGAACCACAACCAGTCCCCCGGTTCCAACGCTACCAGTGGATAAAACTCCTTGCTTGATGGGGTTCTGGGAGTTCTTCTACTCCCCAAGCCCGGCCCGAGGCCAGGCTTGAAACTTTCCTCTACGCAGCCGCCGCCACTACCTCCACCACCACTATTACTAATACCTCCACCACGACTACTTCCACAACAACTACCACCACCACCACCACCACCACACGTTACTAACAGCGTCCGCCAGAGACTTCTCACACACAAACAACCAAGCAATAAGGCGCTCATCCTCCTAAAATAGTGCTAGTGCTTTCTCCTGATAGTTCCCTTCCTTTCCCTCCTAAAACGAAAGTACTTAGAGTAGCTGCGTGGTGAAAGTACAAACATGTCGTGATGGACCACCAGAAGTACACTTTTGTAGTATATGAATTAGGTCAAACTGGAAAAATTGATGTTGCTAATAAAGCCCGAACCAAACCTAGACATTCTAATTCCTAGACATGCTATCTGAGGCCTAACATAGCACATATATTTGCTATCCTAGGCCAGGGAAGGTAAGGTAATTATCAAGGGAAAGCACCAATCCATTACGACTATATAGCACTTGGAAGGGTTCGGGATAAGGATTTGGGAAGGGACGGGGGGAAGGAATGGTGCCCAACCACTTGCATGGTCGGGGATGAACGCTGACCTGCATGAAGCGAGACCGTCGCTCTACCGTCCAGCTCCTAGGCCAGGAATATTTAAGTTTTAATTTTTTTACCTTCATTTTTCAAGAGTATTAAATATAATACAAAAAGTAGCTTACTTGGGCTCCATCACTGCATAGTAGTTCGATCGACCAACATAGTCAAAATGGTCCTATCATTTCATGAGGCTGAAATGGCTATTAGGCACCAAGCGGCATAATAATAAGGATAGGTAAGGGTAGGTAAGGATAGGGAAGGGTAGGAGATACACGTGGAGAACAATGGATGCAGGGTAGGGAGGAGGAGTTGGTCTATCCCTTCTTTTTTTTTTTGGAGAGGGCGAGGGAGAAAATCATGGAGAGGTGCAGAGGGAATAAGTCAGGAAATGAGAAGTATAGTGTGAGTTATGACAACAGACGGGCTGTCCGCCATGCTGACAAGGTATGTGTGTGTATACTTACCTAGTTGTGCTTGCGGGGTTGAGCTTTGGTTCTTTGGTCCCGCCTCTCAACTGTCAATCAACTGATGTACAGATTCCTGAGTCTACTGGACTCTATCATATCTACATTTGAAACTGTGTATGGAGTCAGCCTCCACCACATCACTGCCTAATGCATTTCATCTGTTAACTATTCTGACACTGAAAAAGTTTTTCTAACGTCCCTGTGGTTCATTTGGGTACTAAGTTTCCTCTGTGTCCCCTTGTTCGCGTACCACCCGTGCTAAACAGTTTATCTTTATCAACCCTATCAATTCCACTTTGAATTTTGTAGGTAGTGATCATGTCTCCCCTAATTCTTCGGTTTTCCAGTGTCGTGAGGTTCAGTTTCAGTAATCTTTCCTCATAGCTCATTCCTCTCAGCTCGGGGACTAGCCTGGTGACATACCTCTGAACCTTTTATAACTTCCTTTAGTGTTTGACTAAATGTGGACTAGTATTTTTGGACCTAGTTTGACTAGTATTGTGGACCGCATATTCCAGTATTGGTCTGACATATGAGGTATACAATGTTCTGAATAATTCCTTACACAAGTTTCTGAACACACAACAAGTGTGTGTGTGTGTGTGTGTGGTGTGTGTGTGTGGGTGTGTGTGTGTGTGTGTGTGTGTGTGTGTGTGTGTGTGTTTTGTTTTTTTGGCAACTTAGCTAAGCTTGTTCTCTTTGTCAGCGAGCTGTGAGTGTGTGAAATGTTTTCACATGTATTCCAACCTATTTTCATGTCTATAGATGAATACTGTGTAGCTGTCACATATACACACTCAGATTCTTGTGTACATTTTTAATGTTCAGTTTAAAAAATCATTTGGAGGGGGTGGGGGGAGGGTTCTGGTCTAGATTTCATCTAGGAATTATGCATTGTAGTGCTGGGTTTCCATCGAGTAGTTTAAATTCTTGGGCCACCAGCTGTGCAACCCGTCCTTTCAACTAGTACGTCTCATTCTGTACGTTACGGTGCCCCAACGTACAAGATACAAGGTACTATACAGAAATGTAGAGGCTCACAAAACCCCACGTATATCATGCAATGACAGGTTAGATTAGGTGGGTGGCTTCGGTTCGTACTTTTCTATTTAGGTTAGCAGTTTGTACGTTGTAGCCATCAAGAGAACGGGTTGAGCCGTGGTAGCGGGGCGTCTCATTTTGGACTACTCTTCCTAACACTGGGTCCTGCTGGATACCTGCTGGATGGGGTTTGGGGTTCTACTCCCCAAGCCCGGTCCGAGGCCAGGCTCGACTTGTAAGAGCGTGGTCCAACAGGCTGTTGCTTGGAGCGGCCCGCAGGCCCACATATCCACCACAGCCGGTTGGTCCGGCACTTCTTGTAGAAAACTAGCCGTTTTTTTTGATGAGGTGGTCGACGGTTGTTCCGGATATCGAAACAGCGGTTGTTGTTGATATCTAGCATGCCGATGGTGTTCCACACGCTGGTGACTTGGTGCTGTAGTCTGGTGTTTAGTGGTTGTTGTTCAGGTGTTCACGGAGCTCTCTGGATTGTCTCATCATATGGTGGACTGTCTTTAGCTCGCCGTCTGTGACGCTATTGGAGTGACGGGCGTCCAGCCAGGCCTGATGGCCGCGCACGATACCCACAGCCTCGTTGACTGGTAAGAACTCGTACACAAATGCAATCTTATTATACCCGCGCTGGGGTACACTGGCCATCGTCGCGTACCCTGAGCAGATAACACACAGCATCTTTCTTCCTTATCTGACAGCATCCGAGGCGCGCTGCTCCATAAACCCGACTCAGCCACAATAACCGCTGATCCGTCACTGTAAAATAAAGCGTCACCGGTGATGATACACAAGACCTGCTCGCAATTATCATGACCTCTTGCCCAGTGCCCCCCCACCCCTCACCTCAGGAGTCTGACGGTGTGCGCCATGTCCACCAGGTATCAGGGGTGGAGAGATGTGCACCTGGTATCAGGGGATGAGGGGGGGGGGGTGCGCCAGGAATCAGGGGATGAGGGGGGGGGGGGTGCGCCAGGAATCAGGGGATGAGGGGAGGTGCGCCAGGAATCAGGGGATGAGGGGGGGGGGGTGCACCTGGTACTTGGGTCTGAGGAGGGGGATGTGCGCCAGGTATCAGAGCGTGGGGGGTGAGGCCAGGTATCAGGGATGTGTACCTCTTCCTAGGTCTGTCGGCAAAGGCTTGAATTTTCCATCTCTAAATATTTATTAACAAGCATGACGTGACTGTGACAGGCCTGCCGACCACCAGTCACGATAGAGCGGTCAGTGGGGAGGGTCACCCACCTCGCCACTCTTCACCACTTGCTCGCCACCCACTCAAGGCGCCCCCACCTCCACCTACTCCTCCCGCACCCTTCTCTCGCCCCACCCTCATCCTACACCCTCTTCCCCCCCCCCACACCCTCCCCCTTACACATATTCTCACCCTGCTTGCATCCTACACCTATTCCCGCACGCCCACACCCTCCCCACTCCCATCCTCTGGCGCCTGACAGCTGAGTGGACAGCGCTTGGATTCGTAGTCCTGAGGTTCCGGGTTCGATCCCCGGTG
>WNGS01072847.1:1719017-1730041 GCA_020271785.1 Procambarus virginalis | reverse complement strand
AAGAGAGAGGAGATGTAAGAGAGATGAGGACGAGAGGGAGAGATAGAGAGAGACGAGAAGGATGATTAGAGAGAGAGAGAGGAGGAGAAGGAGACTGTAGATGAGTGAGAGAGAGATGAGAGAGATGAGAAGGATGAGAGGAGGAGAGAGGAAGAGAGAAGAGGGAGAGGAGAGATTGATTAACAATGAAAGACGATTAGCAAAGCGAGCAAACATATCCAAGAATGTAAGCCAGAGCCGTGCAGGAGGTAGGCGACCACACGAGGCGTCAAGGAACAACAGCCCAGTACAAGGAGCCAAAGTTTGCTAAAAGAAAGTTACTATCACAGCGAGGAGGGACTATCACAGCCGGTGCAACCGGCGGGACCAAAGAGCCAGAGCTCAACCCCCGCAAGAACAACTCGATAAGTACACCCGTCCTTGCAAACATGTAGTGAACCAGTTTCAGTTGTTCGTGAATGGCGTTTCGCTATTAAACCAATTCCTTTCACGTCGGCAATTTACCCCCAATTGCCCTTGACAACCATTCAACCCCAACACCGAACCTCGACAGAACTCAACAGCGATAAGACCTCCTTTCTCGTTCCTAATATCTAGAACTAACTTGAGCCAATGTGTAAGCTCATAACTTCTACCCCCTTGCCATCATCAGTATCTCCAACAGAGAGGCAGACACTGACCTTCTTCCCACTAGTTTTGTCCATCTCCGTCCGCTTTGTCTCCTATACCAGTCCCAGGGAACCACCCTCATGCTAATATGAGCATAATATGAACAGAAGGCTGCTGGGACGCTAAGCCCCATCTCAATCAAGGCAAGGTCTACATACCTCAACACGGGTTCTTCAACAAACTAAGATTTTCCCGCCTTTCCTGCTGAGAAGACTCGCTGCTCTTGCTGACTCTCCCCGACCGTCCAAGTGGTTGGACACCATTCCTTTCACCTTGAGCTACCTCATCCTTTGTGTGTATTTTACATCAATAAACTTATTTCAATTTCCATTCCTTCCCCCCCCGTCCCTTACCTTGAGGTGCTTCCGAGGCTCAGCGTCCCCGCGGCCCGGTCGTCGACCAGGTCCCATCCCAAATCCTTATCCTAACCCCTTCCAGTGCTATATAGTCGTAATGGTTGGCGCTTTTCCCTGATAATTCCTTCCTTCCTTCTTGCTGACTCTCTGCTTATATTCTATTCCTGCAGAAGAGAACTGGTTGTATGTCTCTACTGTTGATTTCGTTATCGACGTCCTATTGGCAGGATTTCTGCTTTACCCCATACTTCTTGACCTTCACTGTAGCACTGTTTGAAGTGCAGGTGCAGCTTAGGGTACAGGTGCAGCTTGGGGTACAGGTGCAGCTTGGGGTACAGGTGCAGCTTGGGGTACAGGTGCAACATGGGATGCAGGTACAGCCCTCACACCAACATGGAGCACCCGGACAAACACCACCTCCCCTCACCTCTGCTTCACTGCTACTGGCTAATTCCATCTTCCCCTCTACATCTTCATGAAAGTTCAATGAACTTTAAAGCTTCACGTCGTTCCCTGCCTGGCGCGCTGATGGGCCACAACTCCATCTTCTCCTACCACCCACACCTCGCTCCACGAGCAGGAGCCTGCTGCCACTAGCTCCAGTCCTTCCTAGCACACAGCAGCACAACCAAACCAGTGGCCCTCCAAAGCCCGCCCTCAGCAGTACTCTTGTCGGCTACCCCTGCAGTATGACACTGGTGGCACTGGTGCAGGAGCAATGTGACAGCTGCGGTCACGTGTGTGTGTGTGGCGCTGGAATCATTTTCCCAGAGGTTGGGTGAGAGTTGCAATTATTCCTGTGGACAATTTGTGTTATTGCTGTAAATGTTAGAGATGTGTAGTTGAAAGTACGGTAGTGCAATGATTTGCACAGCTGCAGCAGCAGCTGTGGACTGCCAGTCCAGTTCCTGCAGGTGTGATAGGTTGCGTGCGTGCGTGCACACGAGTAACGAGCGCGGCACCATTTACATCCATGATTCGCCCGCTTAAACACCTCCATTAATCATTCTCTTCCAGACAGTTATTAACATTAAAGATTTTCCTAAATATTTAAATGTATTCAAATCTCAATGTCGCCATGATATACGACCCGATGTCTGGCTGGTTATGGGAGGGGGGGTGTGTGAGGGGGGGGTGTGGGGGGGTTTGAGGGGGGGTTTGAGGGGGGGTTATTATGTCAGGGGAGGCAGGGGAGGAGAGGGCTGGGGGATGGGGCCAGGGGGGGGGGGGTTGACCGGTAGGGATGGGGGATAGGGAATGAGCAGGTGGATTCTAGGTACGATACTTGGGGGGGGGGGGGATGAGGGCAAAGAAGAGGGTGGTGGGCACAGTGAGGGGTATGAGGTGTGGGGGGGGGGAGAAGGGGAATCGAACCACCACACACACTGACCCCACAGATCCAGGGGTTACACTGCCACAACCCCCCCCCCTGTGTGACGTCTTCACCCTATCAACCCCCAACACATGACAAACACCACGGACCAACTCGACATACATATGTATATCATTCATAAATAATATGTATGCATATAGGATATGCATACATATGATTATATATATATATATATATATATATATATATATATATATATATATACATATGATTATATGTATGAGGCGATTTTTAGATCCCCCTCCAATACAGTTTCTATGTTCTTTTGTCCTACCACCCCCTTCCAGTTGTGTTTTGTTTATATATAATATAAACAGTACTAGTATAAATAGGTATAATTTAAATAGTAATAGTACTGGACTATACAATAGCCCAGTACTATTACAGCTAAGCCACACTGTTCCAAAGAATTGTAAGTCGTCTGAACACTGCACATGGAACACCTTACGTGGAACACTGCACCTAGGATTATACTGCACCTAGCACACTGCAACCAGGACACTGTATCGAGCACACTACACCTAGGACACTACGCCTAGGACACTACGCCTAGGACGCTACACCTAGCACACTGCAACCAGGACACTGTATCGAGGACACTACACCTAGGACACTACACCTAGGACAGTACGCCTAGGACACTACGCCTAGGACGCTACACCTAGCACACAGCAACCAGGACACTGTATCTAGGACACTACACCTAGGACACTACGCCTAGGACACAACGCCTAGGACACTACGCCTAGGACACAGCAACCAGGACACTGTATCTAGGACACTACACCTAGGATACTACACCTAGCACGGAGCCACCCGCATGGTCGTCTGTGTACCAGCTGGTGGCACACACACCGGGATTACGACCCTAATTGCCACAATGCCCAAGTGCCAGTATCCCGCCCGTGCCGGCGGCCTCCGCGGCCACAAACACAAGGGGGGAGCAGCAGTAGTAAAAGCCTCCATTACAAGACCATTACCGCCTCCCACTTTCCATTTAAGACTTGACACTCCTCGGCCCCACCGTCCTCACGGCACTCTAGGATGAATAATTAGTTGTTGCTAACCATTTCCTGCCCGGAGAGTGTATTGCTAACCTAACAGTGCTTGACTACTTGTGTCTACCAGATGTGGATTTCCATTATTTTTATGTCCCCTGTCTCGGAGTTATTGCTCTTCGAGTAAGAGGGCTTTCTTTCGTCCAGCGACGTGTCCTATCTTCACTTGAAGTTGTGGCTGGAGTTTACCTTCATTATCTCTTCCCTATGTCGCCCAACCACTTGGGGTGGACGGTAGAGCGACGGTCTCGCTTCATGCAGCAGTTCGGCGTTTAATTCCCGACCGTCCAAGTGGTTGGGCACCATTCCTTACTCCCCCCCCTCCCTGGCCCATCCCAAATCCCTGTCCTGATCCCTTCCCGGTGCTATATAGTCGTAATGGCTAGACTCCTTCTTCTGCCGGTGGCTGAGCGGGACAGAACACTGAACGTGTGGTCCTGTGGTCCCGGGTTCGATCCTGGACGCTGGCGAGAAACAATGGGCAGAGTTTCTTTCACCCTGATGCTCCTGTTACCTAGCAGTAAAATAGGTACCTGGGTGTTAGTCAGCTGTCACGGGCTGCTTCCTGGGGGGTGGAGGCCTGGTCGAGGACCGGGCCGCGGGGACACTAAGCCCCGAAATCATCTCAAGATAACCTTAAAATAACCTCTCCATGTTTGTTCCACTCTTACTATTCTCAGACTCAATGAATACATCCACATGTTCCTATGAGACTGGTGTCTCGAGTGTACACAGTGTACAGGTGTAGGTACGTGCACTCTGCTTTGGTTTCCTAGCATAGTAAGCAGGATACAAGTGTGCACTTACTAACTAAATCTTGTTTATCACTGCCTATACGAAACCTTTGGCCCGTATAGGCAGTGTAAGTATAAGAGCCATACAGGCACCCTATATGCCTCTTAGGCCCCCGCCTAAGCACTTAAAGTACCTCGGGACACTACTGCCTCCTGTCCTGCCGTTGCTGTACCACTTGTTCAGAAATTTGTTCATGGAGGCGCCTTGTAGCACCAGCGCTCCCAGCGCCGGGTAATGTTACCAAACGTGGACACACCGCCATAGCAGCATGTACAACACTCCCCAATAGGAAGAAAACCCGCTGGGTTGTTCATCCTGTCACTTGTACCCAGACACAGCTGGGACTTGCTTAACTGTGTTACCACCGCCCTTGACATCCGTCGTTGTGTGCTCTACCCCTGAAGAACATTACCTCTCATCACCAATCCTCTCTCGGTTCATTTATTTCTGGTAGTAATGTTGTTGCGCACATCTGTGGTGTCCTGGCCTCCACAGGATGGGAGTTCCTTGTTGGAACTTTACTTTAACTTTCATATTCAATTCTGGACGCGTGATC
This sequence comes from Procambarus virginalis, assembly GCA_020271785.1. Classification (NCBI taxonomy): domain Eukaryota; kingdom Metazoa; phylum Arthropoda; class Malacostraca; order Decapoda; family Cambaridae; genus Procambarus; species Procambarus virginalis. The sequence continues at coordinate 1,725,214 of WNGS01072847.1, read as the reverse complement.
CTGTGGTCCTGGGTTCGATCCCAGGCGCCGGCGAGAAACAATGGGCAGAGTTTCTTTCACCCTATGTTCCTGTTACCTAGCAGTAAAATAGGTAATTCGGTGTTAGTCAGCTGTCACGGCTGCTTCCTGGGGGTGGAGGCCTGGTCGAGGACCGGGCCGCGGGGACACTAAAAGCCTCGAAATCATCTCAAGATAACCTCAAGATAACCTCGGTGTTGTGCCACAGACTTCTTTCACTCTCTCGCTAATATATTTCATATCTCAGCTCAGGTAATATAATCAAAAATTAAAATTTAACACTAATGACATAAACTGTTATTTAGACAATGAAGGTCACAACTGTTCCTGATTATCTCCTATACTCCCCCCCAATGTGGTGCATCGATAAAATAATTTAAGTTTCGAAACATTGTTGAATTATAAATGTATAACTTCTTAACCAACACACATCATAATATTAATAATTCAACATAAAGCAGAGCATAAAACAACTGGATGCACAGTAAATGGTCATCAACAATGAAAAAACACAACATCCTACATGGCAACACAACATCCTACATGGCAACACTGTTGCCAACATTACCTTGTGCGCTCATGTTAGTGTACACAGCTCAAGGTGGAGGTCGTTGGTAAGTGAAGTTCCACACCAGTGAGGGCATCATGCAGTCACCAGCAGCGTGTAGCACACACCACATACGAGATACAAACCTGATGGGTGTGTCAGAGTACCACGGTAGCTTGAACTTTCATATTCGATACCATAATGTCTTCACAAAAGCCTACGATTACAAAGGTTTATCAACTATAGACATATTTCTACACTGCAACAACAAATACTATGCAACAGATACAATGCAACAACAGCTACACGACAAATACACTGCAACAACAACAGCTACACGATAAAATACACTGACTACACTAACAACTAAATACAGCGCTGACTTGCCGAGCGACCATGCATCGATTAACTGATAATTTGTATAACTTCAAACTATTGCTAGCCGTGAATTCTACCGTGAAAAAACTCTACTCACTATCATGCAGCTTCTTGCCATGCAGGCTAGGATCACGCTCAGAATACGCAGTCAAGGAACCATTGACACACAAGAATGAATCCTGAATAGAGTGATTTCGGCGGCCTTTGTTTACGTCCGCTCCAGCTGGGTTTACGACGGCCATTTCGCGCCAGAAGTATCAGCTGATATTTTTGTTTTTGGCGGGAAACAACCTTAATAAACACAGCTGGAAAGAAAGTGCGCGCGTGATGTCACACTTTAACATGGCATCAATGTCGGTAAGTGGAAAGTGTCTTGCGGCCGATAGTCCAGTTCTACTATCTTAAAAAAAGAAGTTCTATCGGTGGCTTAAGCATAATAAAATCACAATAACCTTACGTTTCTATGTGAAAATTTGGAATGAATTAAATGGGATCGAACTCGCCTCCTGGAATATCCACAACTTTATCGCACGCCAAATACGAAATAGTGAGATAAGAGTTCCGCAGGACCCTGGTTCCAATTAAGATTACGGACCTGCCCGAAACGCTATGCGTGTTAGTGGCTTTACAAGAATGTAAGAACTCTTGTACATGTACAAAAAACGGTACTAAATTACTCAGTTTAGTAGCCAAAACTTCTGGTACGATTCTAATTTTTTCTTAAATTATGATTTATTAAGCTGCTGCTGATTATCGGGAATAGGTGGAAAGCCAGCCAGAACTTAGAGCGTTTTCTTCCCCCGGCCACACTATTCTCTTGGTCTAACGTTGTATTCGTTATCATACACAGTAGACGTGAGTGCCATGGATTGTTTCAAGCGTAGGTTAGACAAATATATGAATGAGTTTGGGTGCTATACAGAAGCTGTCTCGTATGGCCTATAGGCTTTACGCGATTTCATTATCTCCTAATGCTAAGGTCATCATGCCTAAATGACACTAGGCATCCCTTGTAGAGGTCGAAACCAACTGTATAACTTGAGCCAATGGGGAGCTGCAGCCTAATGGTTTGGCTAGGATAGGCCAGGGAAGAATTGCACAGATTTGTTTAAAATTGATTACGCAAGCCGACCTCTCATCGCGTTCCTAAGAGAACTTGATAAACGCCTCCAAAGTCTACCTGATCAAAACCAGGCTGTGATTTATATGTCAGGCTCTGTGCAGCTGTGTCCAATTATTGCTTGGCTGACCAGGGGCCAGATTCACGAAAGCACTTACGCAAACACCTACGAATCTGTACATCTTTTCTCAATCTTTGGCGGCTTTGTTTACAATTATTAAACAGTTAATGAGTTCCGAAGCACCAGGAGGCTGTTTAGAACAATTACAACAGTTGATTGGGAGGTTTTCATGCTTGTAAACTGTTTAATAAATGTAACCAAAGCCGTCAAAGATTGAGGAAAGATGTACACGTTCGTAAGTGTTTGCGTAAGTTCTTTCGTGAATCTGGCCCCAGACCATCAACCAGGAGACCTGGTCGGAGCCGGAGCGCGGAGACCGGGCCGCGGAGACATTGATCCTAACACAAGGTAGGTTACCTAAGATTATACTTAACTGGTTTGCTTATCCTTGATTTGATTATTTATACTTCATTTAGTTATACAAACTTTGTTTTAAATAGGCTATCCTTGATTTGGTTAAACTATCCTTAATTTAGCTAAGATATCCTTGATTTGGTTAGACTATCCCTGATTTGATTAGACTCTCCTTTATTTGGTTAGGCTATCCTTGATCTGGCAAGGATATTCTTGATTTAGCTAAGTTGGCCATTACGCCCTAAGCAGTATTTACGTACACACACCTCGTTTCTGCTGGAGGACCAATTCTGACCATCAAGCAAGAGGCTGATGGTGTCTGGCATTTGGCATTTGTCTGGTATTTATTCTGCAGAGGTCCTATACACCCTGCAACCGCGAGGTAAACACACACCCCGAGCCTGTATGGGTACACACTCCCAGTCTACACCAGGCCTAAACAAACACACAACGTAGTGGTACTTAACCAAATGTAGTGACAAGACACTCGCCTGGCCCTTTCACGAGCGCTTTGTCCTGGGTTCAAATCCTGGCCGGGGGAGGATTAACTGGGCGCCAATCCTTAACTGTAGCCTCTGTTTACCCAACAGTAAAATGGGTACCTGGTTGTTAAAACGATTTGGCGGTTCGTATTCCCGGGAGAATATTAGGATTAAGGAATTGTCCGAAACGCTATTCGTGCTAGTGGCTGTACAAGAATGTAAGAACTCTTGTACAGTATATACAAATAAATCCAAAATAAAATAACGGCATCCCAGGATTCACTCTTCTGAGTATTAGTTGGCCCTAAGAGTGCGGTTTCTGATGATCCTCCGCCTTGAGCTGCTACTCCTAGCGAACTTAGCTAATAATGTGGAACTCTACTAACCGCTGTCGGGAGTAGGCGCTGAAAAAGATAAAGATGGTACAGGTGAGTTTAAGAGAAAGAGAAAACGGGATATATTTTAAAAAGACAATACTGTAGTGACATGAGAAGAGGGGGGTAACTGGGCAAGACTTTAACTTGGCAGCTGAGTGCATATCCATGGATTAAGGACGAGCGTGCGGGAATTTTAATAACTGGGTTAGTTATAACATAGAGAGTAGGGGGGGGGAGGGTTATAAAACTGCAAATTATCCTCATATCACTAATAATGCCTTCTGATAAATAGATGGGTATTATGCTGGCTACTTGGCCTTGATATTGGGCAAGGGGGGGGGTGGTTATCCATAATTATATATGATTACATGTTGATAGTAGAATAATCATGTACTATTCTACATATTACACACATTACCTACATGCTAGGCTGTCAGTACGAGTATTTTGACTCTATAAAGGCAGCAATTTCCTCACAGCACCGCATTCCTACACGAAAGTTAACATAGAAGCTAACGAGGGGAAATGTATCTATCACTGGCGACCAGATGTGAATAGCAAAGACAGGCGATTTAGGATCATTGCAAACTAGAGCACCCTGGCGCTCAGCTGCGAGGCTCAGAGCCCGGCCTCGTGGTGGTGGTCGACGGCGGCCTGGCGTCCTCTCTGTTGGTTTGTGGTGAAGGAGGCTTGGGTGGTCAGTAAAACATTTACATGAGATATTGTAAAAACATTTACATGGAATATTGTAAAATATTTACATGGAATACTGTAATAAAACACCACATTTAACCCAAATACAAACAAAAAAACTGCTATACCTGTCAGTAAGGCAAGTCTGTTGATTGATAGCTTATTTTGAAACAACGGAAAAAATAAAGTTTAATGATTTTGAAAGACATGCAGAATGCAGAACTCTTTCAACACAGACGTGTCTGTGTGTGTGTCTGTACTCACCTAGTTGTACTCACCTAGTTGTGCTTGCGGGGGTTGAGCTCTGGCTCTTTGGTCCCGCCTCTCAACCGTCAATCAACAGGTGTACAGTTTCCTGAGCCTATTGGGCTCTATCATATCTACACTTGAAACTGTGTATGGAGTCAGCCTCCACCACATCGCTTCCTAATGCATTCCATTTGTCAACCACTCTGACACTAAAAAAGTTCTTTCTAATATCTCTGTGGCTCATTTGGGCACTCAGTTTCCACCTGTGTCCCCTAGTGCGTGTGCCCCTTGTGTTAAACAGCCTGTCTTTATCAACCCTGTCGATTCCCCTGAGAATCTTGAATGTGGTGATCATGTCCCCCCTAACTCTTCTGTCTTCCAACGAAGTGAGGTTTAATTCCTGCAGTCGCTCCTCGTAGCTCATACCTCTCAGCTCGGGTACTAGTCTGGTGGCAAACCTTTGAACCTTTTCCAGTTTAGTCTTATGCTTGACTAGATAGGGACTCCATGCTGGAGCCGCATACTCCAGGATTGGTCTGACATATGTGGTATATAATGTTCTGAAAGATTCCTTACACAAGTTTCTAAAGGCCGTTCTTATGTTAGCCAACCTGGCATATGCTGCTGATGTTATCCTCTTGATATGAGCTTCAGGGGACAGGTCTGGCGTGATATCAACCCCCAGGTCTTTCTCTCTCTCTGACTCTTGAAGTATTTCATCTCCCAAATGATACCTTGTATCTGGTCTCCTGCTTCCTACCCCTATCTTCATTACATTACATTTGCTTGGGTTAAACTCTAACAGCCATTTGTTCGACCATTCCTGCAGCTTGTCCAGGTCTTCTTGAAGTCTCAAGCTGTCCTCCTCTGTCTTAATCCTTCTCATAATTTTGGCGTCGTCAGCAAACATTGAGAGGAATGAGTCTATACCCTCTGGGAGATCATTTACGTATATCAGAAACAGGATAGGTCCAAGTACAGAGCCCTGTGGGACTCCACTGGTGACTTCACGCCAGTCTGAGGTCTCACCCCTCACTGTAACTCTCTGCTTCCTATTGCTTAGGTACTCCCTTATCCACTGGAGCGCCCTACCTGTTACTCCTGCCTGTTTCTCCAGCTTATGCATCAACCTTTTATGGGGTACTGTGTCAAAGGCTTTCCGACAGTCCAAAAAAATGCAGTCCGCCCACCCTTCTCTTTCTTGCTTAATTCTTGTCACCTGATCGTAGAATTCTATCAAGCCTGTAAGGCAAGATTTACCCTCCCTGAACCCATGTTGATGGGTTGTCACGAAGTCTCTTCTCTCCAGATGTGTTACTAGGTTTTTTCTCACAATCTTTTTCACCTTGTGTGTGTGTGGGTGTGTGGGTGTGTGTGTGTGTGTGTGTGTGTGTGGGTGTTGTGTGTGTGTGTGTGTTGTTGTGTCAGAGGTGGTGTTCAGCATGAGAGAAATGAACTAATTCAGCAAGTACTTTAAAAAATCAGAAACAGCACGAAATGGTGGGTGGGTGGTGGTAGGGGGGGGGGGCTCAGGTAGTTGACTGCGTCAGACAAACGACAGTACTGTCGTTAAGGCGGAGCCCAGGCGTTAACTCTCGACTCTGCAAACATACGTTTTGGTAAGTACACGTGAGGCGTTGCTGAGGGGAATCGAGAGAGATGTTTACCAGTCAGACGGAACGTGCTGGCGATGCTGGGAAGGAAGGAAGGAAGGGGAGGAGAGGTGGGAAGGGGGAAGAGGGCTTAGCCAAACTTGAAACTGAGCTTACCTAAGCTCGGAGAGGGATTAGCTAAGATAGGAATTGTGATTAGCCGAGCAGAGAACTGGGATTTGAGGCGGGATTAGGGGGGATGTTTG
>WNGS01072847.1:1595356-1610511 GCA_020271785.1 Procambarus virginalis | reverse complement strand
AAGGTCAGCTAAACACCAATCACATTAAAGCAACCAATCAGCCAATGAACAACCCGGAATTAGCATTTATAATTTAGCGTTGGTAATGATCATGTGGATTAATATGCAGATGAGGTGGCGTAACTCACACTACACCATGTTGACCTGACGAGCCTGTGTGTGACGCTCTACACTGACGAGGCTGTGTGACGCTCTACACTGACGAGCCTGTGTGTGACGGTGTACACTGACGAGGCTGTGTGTGTGACGGTGTACACTGACGAGCCTGTGTGTGTGACGGTGTACACTGACGAGGCTGTGTGTGTGTGACGGTGTACACTGACGAGGCTGTGTCTGTGTGTGTGACGCTGTACACTGACGAGGCTGTGTGTGTGTGACGGTGTACACTGACGAGGCTGTGTGTGTGACGGTGTACACTGACGAGCCTGTGTGTGACGGTGTACACTGACGAGGCTGTGTGTGACGCTGTACACTAACGAGGCTGTGTGACGCTGTACACTGACGAGCCTGTGTGTGTGTGTGACGCTGTACAGTGACGAGGCTGTGTGACGCTGTACACTGACGAGGCTGTGTGTGTGACGATGTACACTGACGAGGCTGTGTGTGACGGTGTACAGTGACGAGGCTGTGTGACGCTGTACACTGACGAGGCTGTGTGTGACGGTGTACACTGACGAGGCTGTGTGTGTGTGACGGTGTACACTGACGAGGCTGTGTGTGACGATGTACACTGACGAGGCTGTGTGTGTGACGATGTACACTGACGAGGCTGTGTGTGACGGTGTACAGTGACGAGGCTGTGTGTGACGCTGTACACTAACGAGGCTGTGTGTGACGCTGTACACTGACGAGCCTGTGTGTGTGACGGTGTACAGTGACGAGGCTGTGTGACGCTGTACACTGACGAGGCTGTGTGTGACGGTGTACACTGACGAGGCTGTGTGTGTGACGGTGTACAGTGACGAGGCTGTGTGTGACGCTGTACACTGACGAGCCTGTGTGTGACGGTGTACACTGACGAGGCTGTGTGTGTGTGACGGTGTACACTGACAAGGCTGTGTGTGACGCTGTACACTGACCAGCCTGTGTGTGACGCTGTACAGTGACGAGGCTGTGTGTGTGACGCTGTACACTGACGAGGCTGTGTGTGTGTGACGGTGTACACTGACCAGCCTGTGTGTGACGCTGTACAGTGACGAGACTGTGTGTGTGACGCTGTACACTGACGAGGCTGTTTCTCCCTCCCTCCCTACATATGTACGCGGCCCCAGTGAAGGATCAAGAGGAGAGTACCTCGGAAGATCATCACGGTGCGGCCTATTGATCTGCGGCCGGCCACCTGTACACCTCGCCGCATGCGGCCCTGCTCAGGTAAGCTCCAGGGAAGCTCAACCTCACCCCCCCATGAGTTTAGCAGCAACCTCCACCTGGCCTTCGGAAAGCAAAGCGAGACCCAAGAAAATTATCCCTTAGCGTCATTCACCGGGCAGAAAAACTGACCCTTGCACACACTACGACGACCGCAGCTTCCCAAGAGCTGGAGCTCAACCCGCGCAAGCACAACTAGGTGAGCACAGCTCATTCAGACGTAGCGGCTTCCTTTATCTCGGTCAACAAAGACCTAAAAACAAGAGCGAAAACCCAAAGTTCTTTTCATACCTTGACTCTTATTAAGAGACAATCTCAAGTCTTTTGGAGTCTTAGCATAAATCCGGACTGCAAATTACCACTGGCCTATACTCGATATCATATATAATAAAGAGCAGCACGTTAAACTCGATATCATAAACTCAAGGGGAATGAACGTCCCCGGCTGACCTCTTGGTTGGTGGGCTGGTCAATCACTTGCAACCACTTGGGTTGGACGGTAGAGGGACGGTCTTGTTTCATGCAGGTCGGCGTTCAAACCCCGACCGTTCAAGTCGCTGGGTACCATTCCTTCACCCCGTCCCATCCCAAATCCTTATCCTGATCCCTTCCAAGTGCTATATAGTCGTAATGGCTTTGCGCTTTTCCCCTGATCATTCCCTTCCCTTCGCAGTTTGATGCACGAATCACAGCTCCGTTCTTCATTTATTCTTTGGAGGTGTTCATCAAGTTCTGTTTTTGAACACCGTGAGAGGTCCCGGCCAGTTATGCCCCCTGATGTACAGAGGGAGAGGGATTGAAAAGTCTTGGTCCCTTAATGTTGATAGAATTGTCTCTCAGAGTGCCTATTGCACCTCTGCTTTTCAATGGGAATATTTTGCACTTCCTGCCATGCCTCCTGGCCACATGTGGAGTTGTTGTGCAGATTTGAAACCAGTACCTCTAATATTTTCCAAATATAAATTATTGATGTATCTCTCGCCTGCGCTCTGGAGAATAGTTATATACATTTTTGAACGTTCTCAGAAGTGAGGCTGGCCACAGTGATTGATTAAGCGACCTAAGAGGTGGCACGGGCATGAATAGCCCGTAAGAGGCTGGCCAATCGAGCCGTATGTTTTATAGCTTCTCTCGGTGAATCAAATGACTGAATTGAACCGAGATGAGATGAAGTGGGGGGTGGAGGCGGCGGCCACATGCAGGCCAGCATGGCGGCCACATGGAGGCCAGCATGGCGGCAACATGGAGGCCAGCATGGCGGTCACATGCAGGCCAGCATGGCGGCCACATGGAGGCCAGCATGGCGGCCACATGCAGGCCAGCATGGCGGCCACATGCAGGCCAGCATGGCGGCCACATGGAGGCCAGCATGGCGGCCACATGCTGGCCAGCATGGCGGCCAGTTCAATCACATTATGTCCAGTTGACTACAGAGGCAAGGCGCGGGTCATGCAACTGGCAGAGAGGTGCCCATCCTATTACAGCAATTATGGCGTTCATTAATTAACTGCAATCTACCTCGGCTTATATTGGACTTCCAATTGAATACACAACAACTTCAAAGCACTTATACACAAGTGTATGCATGCATGCACGGAAGCACATGCGCGCGCGCGCACGCGCACACACACACACACACACACACACACACTAAATGTCTGGTTTTGCTGTTATTTTTAACACCAACTACTACAATATTACAAAAAATACATAAAATTCCGTTGAAGAAGTTGTCAATTTAGTCAAATCTTCTCATTACGACTTGAAGGCTTTAGCATGGAAATCATACACAATAAAACATTCCAATTGATAAAATCTTGAGAGGAGGGCGGTGCCTGGGGGAGGCCCGGGACGAAGGTTCGATCCCACCGCCATCCTCCAAACATTTTCTCATGGAAATCATACGTCACGGATTACTGAAACACGGCCAATCAATTTTTTTTTTGGTTGGAGCATATCCATTATGTTAAGACAACATTACAGGCGAGACATTACACCTAGTTCACTTGCCCATGTCGGCAAAGCGATGATCTTAATTCTCGAAGGTTCGGCGGACCAACCCTCTCCAATGGTCGAAGTGGTTGGGCACCGTTGCTTCTATCCGTTTTCACATCCCGGCTCCTTGATCGCCTATCCTTCCCATTGTGGCTTAGTGCCTTTTCCTCATAATTTTACCTTATTTCTCATAGGATTCTCATAGAATTCTCATAGAATCTCATAGGATTCTCATAGGATCTCATAGGATTCTCATAGGCTCTCATAGGATCTCATAGAATTCTCATAGGATCTCATAGGATACTCATAGGCTCTCATAGGATCTCATAGAATTCTCATAGGATCTCATAGGATTCTCATAGGATCTCATAGGATCTCATAGGATTCTCATAGGCTCTCATAGGATCTCATAGAATTCTCATAGGATCTCATAGAATTCTCATAGGATCTCATAGGATTCTCATAGGATCTCATGGAATTCTCATCCGTTTCTCTCTATATTATCTTGAGACGAAGATACAGCTTCTCGATATTGCAAGCACGTTGACAAGACGAGCCACTTACCTGTTCTCCAGGTAGTTAGGGGGCGAGAGGTGTGACAGAGTAGTTATCTTCGAGCAAAGGGAACTTGTAATTGGGAGTCATAAGTGGCAGTCTCTGGTTGGGCAGTGTATTCCCGAGGGGAAACTCTCTGGGGATAGGGGGGGAGGGGGAGAGGGGGGAGGGGGGGAGGAGGGTGGAGTTAATCTATGTGAGAGCGGAGGGAAGGGGGAATATGTATGTGGTGGACATTATATCACCCAACCCCCTTCCACATCCACGCCCAACCATCCACCCCTTCCAACTATTTAATAACTTTTGTGCTCAAAAACAACACAAACTTTTTGTCTAGCCAATTAAATAAGGAAGGATAGTGGGGGGGGGGGAAGGTTACTACGAGAGGGAAACGAGAAGTAGGAAGGAGAAGTAGGAAGTAAACGAGGTAGGAAACGAGAAGTAGCCATAAAGCTTAATCACCCCCCCCCACCCCCCCAGCACCATCACCCCACCCTCTTCAGCCAGTACCAATTAGGGCTTTATTGATCTGGTTCGGTACAAGTTTGACTCCATCTCTTGTCCCGAAATCGTCTCAAGGTTGTCCTCTGGTGGACAACCTTGAGGTTAATGGACAGGTTAATGAGACGAGCACAGCTACAGCTCTCTACCCCCCCTCTCTCATTTCTCCATCACAGTGTACACGCTCCTTCCCTCCACCACACGCTCCTTCCCTCCACCACACGCTCCTTCCCTCCTCCTCCTCCACCACACGCCACCTCCCTCCTCCACTCACAAGAGTGAAACGGGGAATATTTCGACGCCAGACTATGATGAGATGAATGTAACTGGGAGGGACGAAAAGGGAAGGAAGGAAGGAAGGAAGAAGGAAGGAAGGAAGGAAGGAAGGAAGGAAGGAAGGAAGGAAGGAAGGAAGGAAGGAAGGGAAAAGCAATTGGAAGAACAAGAAAGGGTACTGGGAATGCTTTACAAATTCAAAATTCAAAGTCAATTCACGAATTCAAAAGTAGGTAGATAGGTAGGTAACCCTCAAAACCTAGGTAGGTAGGGAGGTAGGAAGGTAACCCCTCAAAACCTAGGTAGGTAGGAAGGTAGGCGGGGTTGACATAATATGATTTTGCGTGGCCAGGGACGCAGAGCTGGCTGCTGGGATGCCGGCCTCACTCCCGTTACCTCTTGCCTCCTCCCCTTGGGGGGATCTCTCTGGCGGGCTTGTGGCCAGGGCTGAAGGCTTTTCCTGATCTCTCAGCTTAGACCCGATTCCAGACTTTCCCAAGCATGCTATCAAGCTTACTGATAACTCGATCAGTAAGTTTGTTGTTGGTGGCGTACAACACACATACACACACACTGGTTGTCAAGGCTTGTTGCAGAGACTTGACCTCTTGATGCCCACGTGGACGTCTTGATGCCCACGTGGACGTCTTGATGCCCACGTGGACGTCTTGATGCCCACGTGGGCCTCTTGATGCCCACGTGGGCCTCTTGATGCCCACGTGGGCCTCTTGATGCCCACGTGGGCCTCTTGATGCCCACGTGGGCCTCTTGATGCCCACGTGGGCCTCTTGATGCCCACGTGGGCCTCTTGATGCCCAAGTGGACCTCTTGATGCCCACGTGGGCCTCTTGATGCCCACGTGGGCCTCTTGATGCCCACGTGGGCCTCTTGATGCCCACGTGGACCTCTTGATGCCCAAGTGGACCTCTTGATGCCCACGTGGGCCTCTTGATGCCCACGTGGGCCTCTTGATGCCCACGTGGACCTCTTGATGCCCACGTGGACCTCTTGATGCCCACGTGGACCTCTTGATGCCCGCACAGCCAACAAAAAAGAGCAACCTGGTTGATACCTGCTTGATGGGGTTCTGGGAGGTCTTCTACTCCCCAAGCCCGACCCCGAGGCCAGGCTTGACTTGTGAGAACTTGGTCCACCAGGCTGTTGCTTGGAGCGGCCCGCAGGCCCACTTTACCCAATATGTTTCCGTGGTAGGTAGGAAGCCTCCTGCACTTCCTACCGTATTCCTTGCTCAAAGAAGTTGCTATTTTATTGCGCGAGACGCCACGACGCGCAGGACAAACCTTCCTTTCTATCCTGTATTTCTCGCTCACTCAACATGTGTTGTCCTCGAGCACCACCTTGGAGGACGCCGGTGAATCTCCAGTCAGTCAGGCAGGAGAAAAGGACAACCTCTTAACATGCCTGGTAAGAATATGAATTCGACTCGCCTTTCTCCCATTCACTAACGAAACCCGTCCATCCTTCCTCGATCCTGCGTTACTGGACGTGTACTCAGGACTGGGTACGTTACTGGACCTGTACTCAGTACTGGGTGCGTTACTGGACGTGTACTCAGTACTGGGCGCGTTACTGGACGTGTACTCAGGACTGGGTACGTTACTGGACCTGTACTCAGTACTGGGCGCGTTACTGGACGTGTACTCAGTACTGGGCGCGTTACTGGACGTGTACGCAGTACTGGGTGCGTTACTGGACGTGTATTCAGTACTGGGCGCGTTACTGGACGTGTACTCAGTACTGGGCGCGTTACTGGACGTGTACTCAGTACTGGGTGCGTTACTGGACGTGTACTCAGTACTGGGTGCGTTACTGGACGTGTACTCAGTACTGGACGCGTTACTGGACGTGTACTCAGTACTGGACGCGTTACTGGACGTGTACTCAGTACTGGGTGCGTTACTGGAGCATGCTGCGCCCTCTGGCTGGCCCCCACCACAAGCCGCGGCAAGCCGGCAAACTGATTAGTATTTTTACCCAGTTCAGCCGTAATTGACAAATGACATTAGCTCTCCAACTTTACATAACTGAATGTTGGTTGTGGTCACAGCTAATATATTTGCACGTAGACGCGAATTCTAAAGGGAAATATATATATTATTTCAGCGGGTACCGCGCGGGCGAGAGGGAGGGAGAGGGAGATGGAGGGAGAGGGAGATGGAGGGAGAGGGAGGGAGAGGGAGAGAAAGGGAGATGGAGAAAAGGGAGAGAAGGGGAGATACGAAGAAAATGGAGAAAAAAAATAGAATTTTATCTCCTCCAGTTCCTTTCTCTTGCATTTCTTTCTTAATCCCCCCCCCAACCCCCGAGAGACGGCAGCAAGGGGGGGAGGAGGGGGTGGTGGTAGGGGATTGTGGGTGGTGGTAGGGGGTTGTGGGTGGGGGAGGGGGTTGTGGGTGGGGTGGGGGAGAAGGGGAGGGGCACACAATCATACATAACACGACCCCACTTATCAAAGGAGCTAGATAATTTACGGTGAGACGGAGGGTAAATTATTTACAACGAGACCTACCGTAAATCAGCCCTCCCCCCCCCTCAAACCGCCTCGGAAATGACGATACTCGTATATCAGAGGATTTATGGTTGAAAGGAGTGGTGGGGGGGGGATGAGGCAAACTAGGAAGAAGGGATAGAAGTAGGAAGGAGGAATAGGCACAGGACTCGCAAGGATGAATTGGAGGAGACGGGAGAAGATGGACTTGTTAAGAGGGGTGGGGAGTAAGATGGAGCGGGAGGGGGGGGGGAAGAGTGGTGGTGATTGAGATAGTGGTTGAGGGGAAGGGGAGTGGAATAGTATTAGAGGTAGAAGAAACAAGAGCCGGAGCAGCAAGGCAGAGGATGGAAGAGCAAGAGCAGACTGGACGAGGCAGCCACACACACACACACACACACACACACACACACACACACACACACACACACACACACACACACACGTGCGCGCGTTACAAGGCTTAGAGAGGCGGGGTCCAAGAGCTAATAGCTCGATTCTGCAGGCACAAATAGCAGTTGTATTGATTAATTTCAATATTTCACACACAAACGCAGCAACACTTTTTAAGTGTTGATGTGTGTGTGTGTTGTTTCAAAATGCATTTACTCACACCTCCGGCTCCTACACCCGGACACACACCTCCGGCTCCTACACCCGGACACACCTCCGGCTCCTACACCCGGCCACACACCTCCGGCTCCTACACCCGGACACACACCTACGGCTCCTACACCCGGACACACACCTACGGCTCCTACACCCGGACACACACCTACGGCTCCTACACCCGGACACACACCTCCGGCTCCTACACCCGGACACACACCTCCGGCTCCTACACCCGGACACACACCTCCGGCTCCTACACCCGGACACACACCTCCGGCTCCTACACCCGGTCACACATCCGGCTCCTACACCCTATCACACCTCCGGCTCCTACACCCGGACACACACCTCCGGCTCCTACACCCGGACACACACCTTCGGCTCCAACACCCGGTCACACACCTCCGGCTCCTACACCCGGCCACACACCTCCGGCTCCTACACCCGGTCACACACCTCCGGCTCCTACACCCGGTCACACACCTCCGGCTCCTACACCCGGTCACACACCTCCGGCTCCTACACCCGGTCACACACCTCCGGCTCCTACACCCGGACACACACCTCCGGCTCCTACACCCGGTCACACACCTTCGGCTCCTACACCCGGACACACATCCGGCTCCTACACCCGGCCACACACCTCCGGCTCCTACACCCTATCACACATCCGGCTCCTACACCCGGACACACACCTCCGGCTCCTACACCCTATCACACATCCGGCTCCTACACCCGGTCACACATCCGGCTCCTACACCCTATCACACATCCGGCTCCTACACCCGGACACACATCCGGCTCCTACACCCGGACACACACCTCCGGCTCCTACACCCGGTCACACATCCGGCTCCTACATCCTACCACACATCCGGCTCCTACACCCGGACACACACCTCCGGCTCCTACACCCGGTCACACATCCGGCTCCTACACCCGGACACACACCTCCGGCTCCTACACCCGGTCACACATCCGGCTCCTACACCCTATCACACATCCGGCTCCTACACCCGGACACACACCTCCGGCTCCTACACCCGGTCACACATCCGGCTCCTACACCCTATCACACATCCGGCTCCTACACCCTATCACACAACACTTGCACAATATCCTCAGCCAAAGTGGCGACGTTCTTGCAAATTGCAGAACTTTATCGGGAGCGACTTTGATCAACATATTACTTGTCTAAGTTTCCCAGAAAACACATCATCAAATTCCGAACGTTAACTACTTTTTTTGTCCTTGCAATTCAATATCCTGCAAGATGGGACGCGAGGGCAAGACAGTTTTTTGTCGGGATATTAATTTAGGAATTCAATGTAACTTTTTTTTTTGGAGGGGGGGCGAGGAATGACAGTGCTGAGAAAAATATTTTGTCTGATCATCACGCTTAATCGCCTGAGGTGGACAGACTGCTTAGACGAGAAGGCGATCTCCATGATGCAGAGATCTTCAGGAGGGAGGAGGTGCTAGAGATCTTCAGGAGGGAGGAGATGCCAGAGATCTTCAGGAGGGAGGAGGTGCCAGAGATCTTCAGGAGGGAGGAGGTACCAGAGATCTTCAGGAGGGAGGAGGTACCAGAGATCTTCAGGAGGGAGGAGGTGCCAGAGATCTTCAGGAGGGAGGAGGTACGAGAGATCTTCAGGAGGGAGGAGGTACGAGAGATCTTCAGGAGGGAGGAGGTACCAGATTGATTAGAAATATTATATAATATATAGGGGTCCCTAGGCCCCCAGGGAGCCTAGTGGTCCCCAGGGAGCCTAGTGGTCCCCAGGGAGCCTAGTGGTCCCCAGGGAGCCTAGTGGTCCCCAGGGAGCCTAGTGGTCCCCAGGGAGCCTAGTGGCCCCCAGGGAGCCTAGGCACCACCAGGGAGGCACTACAGTGGCCACAATACACTCACTTGTCGTGGAGGACCCTGTGCGAGCGAGGACTCATGCAGTTGACGGACCACTCAGTGTTGCCATGCTCGTTACAGATGGTGATGCTGAAGCGACCGTAGTTGGCTCTGATGAGGTTGATGACGTGGCCGGGGTCACACTCCATGTTGAGGGTCGAACCCTCGCAGGCGTAGGCCGTCCGGTACCGCGGCCGCTCTGAGGGGGGGACACAAGACACACATGAGGGGTCACACATAAGGTATTTGGATTAAGTGTGAGGGAAAAGCGCCAAGCCATTACGACTATGTAGCACTTGGTCAGACCAAACAAATGAAAGCATTCGATTGGTTATTTATAGGGACTGCTCTCTCAACTGACAAACTAACTCAAAACACAAGTGAATGTTAAAAGTTTTAGCAAAAAATATATTAAAGTTCCAGAAAGTTTATATACATATATATATATATATATATATATATATATATATATATATATATATATATATATATATATATATATATATTACCTGATCAATTACGCAGGATTACATATGCTAGTTTCTACTGGGGCGCTAAGGAATAGTATGGTTCATTGTTATCATTGATGAGGATGATGATAACAGACAGACAGACAGACAGAGAAAGAGAGAGAGAGAGATGAGAGAGAGAAAGAGAAGAGGAGAGAGGAGAGAGAGAGAGAGAGATGAGAGAGAGAGAGAGAGAGAGAGAGAGAGTGAGTGAGTGAGTGAGTGAGTGAGTGAGTGAGTGAGTGAGTGAGTGAGTGCGTACTACACAGCAGCTGGACCAACATCAACAACGCCAGTGACCACAGCAAGATGACCAGCAGCAAGTGGCGAGGAGAGGTATAAGTATGAGAGAAGCCAAACCATGCAACACTACATGTGTGTGAGTCAAACACCAACATTTCACTTATGGTAAAAGGAAAAATGCTTGAAGTGACTCAGTACACATGTGGATCAGGCTTGGGTACAAATATTACTGGGAATATGGGATAGGTGATCATGATAATGACACGAAGTGTAAACTATGTGGTATGTTAAGGTCTCACGCGCCTCACCCATTATGTTCTTAATTGCCCGTTGATTAATGTATATAGAAACACTGAGATATGGACTGTTCCTGAACAAATAGCCTGGATGTGTCACAACGGAAAGGTTGATGATATTCTTGAGAGATACAAGAATTTTGCACCAAGACTGTAATCTTTTGTTGAATTATCTGTCTCTTGGAAATTGTCTATACCGTATACCTAGGTCATAAAAGTATTTGTGTGCATGTCTGATACCATACTACTTGTGTAAAGGAGGAAATGTATATGTTTGGTAAAATGTTTGGTAAAATGTTTATTGTTTGTGATGTGTGTCTATGTATGTATTAACACGATATACTGAACGGGGTGAGAATAGCTTGAGCTACCTCATCCCTTTGTGTGTATTTTACCTCAATAAACTTATTTCAATTTCAATTTCAATGACCAGCAGCAGCAGTAGTCCAACACCGCCCCAACACCACTCTGGCCAGGCAGTCATGCTCAGCTGTCCTCTACCAGTTGCGACTGAAGTTGCAAGAATTTGGATGAAATTGTTGATGTCGAGGATGATTAGAGGGGGGCGGGGAGGGAGAGAAAAGGCAGTAATATTTTGCTCAGACTACAATTTACAATCATGTTTTGTTTTCAGCATAAGGAGAGTGGAATATGCCAGCCTGCCCCGTCGGCGAGGCAGCGAGGCGCCCAGCTTCCAGACCACAACTGGACGGCTGCACCGAGGCAGCACCGAGGCAGCACCGGTAATCAACAGGTTGTTGAGCACACACACACACACACACAGAGAGGCATGTCTCCCGACCCCTCATCTCCCCTCTCCTCCTCTACCCTCTCCTAATGCCTCGCTGTAACATTTCCCCGCACGGAAAATCAACATGGATACACGACCCTGGACGGCCGACGTGCAACACCTAGTAACAAATTACTTTTATTATGGCTTGAGAAAAATGAGTCAAGTTATGTCTGGTGTCGGAGAGGGAGAGGTGAGTGATAGCCCCGGCGGTGGTGGTGGCGGCGCTGGCCGGCCCCGTGGGCTTGACCTCCCCAATATTCGTTTTACTGACGCCTCGAACTCCACCAATCACAGAAAATATTAATGAACTTTTAAATCACAAGCCGCAGAACATGTGTCGTGGAACAAAACAATACAGCCAGGTGCCATTTAGGCGGCAGGTGAGAATATTTCATCTCTTGAGAGCGGCGGAGCTAACGTGCGCAAGTTAACACCGCGGCAATGGCGTCCCAGCTCTGATTAATCGAAAACTTCCACAATGTTCAAACCCATTGTCGATGACGGCGCACGTGTTGTTCCAGAGCCCGCCTGAACGATAGAATATGGATTAGAGCGTAGTTCTGGCGGATGGTTCCTGCTCATAGATCATGTGCGGGTGAATATGTTGTAATTATTGCCTTCACCTCTGTGCCTTGATGGCGCGCGCACTCTTGCCACCCCATGAGCATTGTTTTTGTCGACCAGACCACACACTAGAAGGTGAAGGGACGACGACGTTTCGGTCCGTCCTGGACCGTTCTCAAGTCGATTGTGAATGCCACTTTAGCCACGTTATTGTCACTCATCGCCTGCATTGTTTTTGTCGTCGCGCCATTACACAAATGCCCCTCAGAGCATCATCGCATATTCTCGCGGCTATTATTTGCAGCATCCTAACGTATAATCCAGAAAAATCCTATACAACTGAAGACAAAGAAAAAACAATTAGTGTGAAACTCAATATTCAAGGCCCAGTCTCGCAGAGTCAGATACTGGCGATAGGCTTTATTTATGCCTGCCTACAAGAGACTAATTCCTGGACATAAGGCATTGAGACCCTAAGAGCGTCACCAATCAGCTACTCTGACACACCTCACCTTACCCGACCTCCTCCCACACTAAGTGCTTCACCGTCGATAAAACAGCCTTGCACAATGACTTCCTTGACATCTTGACAAACACACTACACTCTCGAGACTCTTCACAGGTACAACTTACCACAAGCTCTGTTACGATTTAAGCATTCCATCTACATCGTCAATATTAATACTAGTTTGTTGTTATTATTACTATTATCATTATTATTATTGACACAGGTAAGTTATTGGGACTTGTAGGGACATGTAATTACCTAAGTGTAATTACCTAAGTGTAGTTACAGGATGAGAGCTACGCTCGTGGTGTCCCGTCTTCCCAGCACTCTTTGTCATATAACGCTTTGAAACTACTGACGGTCTTGGCCTCCACCACCTTCTCCCCTAACTTGTTCCAACCGTCTACCACTCTGTTTGCTAAAGTGAATTTTCTTATATATGTGCGCTCCCTGCTGTGTTGTTCTTACCTACGGGAGTGAGATCCAACTCTCAATTTAATTTCTTTCTTTATTATGCACCCCATACCCATCCAACTCTCAGACTCCGTCGATGGCTTACAGGACACCATAACTGGCTGTCAAGACTCACTCTGGGACACCATATCAAATGACTGTGTTAAAACTGCGTTACCAGAACCATATGAACCTCAGCAACCCACCTAACCTATCGAAGCTGCTTCAGGTCAACAGCGTCAACATTGCAGTGCAGGAAGTGAGTGAGTTTGTTGATCTGGCAACTTTAGGCAAGACGTCTTCCAGCGACCCTTTCTTACATTCCTTGAGAGGGGAATGACAGAGTGGTGGCACCTCTGGTGCTCACGAACTGTGTCCTCATGGCGCTTACACTTTGGATTGGATTTATTTTGCACTTCTCACCGTATCCCTCACTCAAATTTACGACACACACTTAAGAGTGCAGGTATAGAAGCTACCATTCCAGAACTTTCCACGTGTATATTATGTAGAGCATAGTTTGAATACTTTGAGTCGGTCCAAAGTTGAGTACTTTGAGTACTGTGGATGAGTGTTTTCTGAGAGCTTTTAAGTGTTTTTTCCAACCCGTCCTCGACTCAAGTCCATTACGTCCAGCAGTCGACCCCACAGACGCATTCATAAATTTTTACATGCTGTTCATTCAAAACGGGAATTTTCTCAAGTATAAATTAATATTATAATATATTGGCATATTGTGTATATATAGGCATAGGTTAGGTTAGGTCAGGTGTTTAGGTTCTGTTGGCGATTATTTGTGTTTGTAGTACGTGGGTGAAGCATTTATAGCGTTGTGATTCGAACAAAATTCGTCAGTGAAGCACTTGTTCCGGATATGTTCGAACGCCAGCAGTTGTGAGTCGTGTGTAAACCGCTTTTCATTCATAAACAGGGGGTTTGGCGGGTGCATGGAATCACTTTTGGATCTTTGTTTGGAGGACGGGCTGGTTTTTTCACCAATTCTCTGCGGCCAAGAGAGGCAACCTGAATATTTTCCAGCTATGCAACCTCCCCCCCCCTCTGCCATGCAAGGGGGAAATAAATGACCGAACAATCTTACATAGTGGTGCCTGTTCTGAATGTTCTTAATAATATTTGCCCGAGAGTTATTATCCCGCAGAGGGAATCGAACCTGGGGCCCGACTGTGCTTACCACTGGCTCCAGTCCGCCACAATAATCTCTCCAATATACTCGTTCCACCTGCTCTCTGCTCTTGCTCTGAACAGGTACAAGGAGGAGAATAGTCTCCCCTCATTTTCAATAATTTTTCCCGCCAACCATTTTCATTCAGAAAAAAAGTCAGGGGTAACTCAAATACAGAGATAAATATGGCGTCCTTCTATTATATCTCTTTCCTTCCTCCTGCTCCCTACACCAGGCGTCAGCTCACTCTACCCTCTATCTCCAGACGTCCCCCCTCCCTCCACCATCTATCCCAGGCCTCTGCTATCCCGGAGGCTCGCGGGGGCTCGTCACAAACCCACTCAGGGATCCAAAATTACTTGCTTATTGGCCACTTAAATTTTCCCTGGTGAAATGGAAACCATGTCTAGGTAACGCAGGGGGGGGGGAGAGGAGGAGGGAGGGGGGTCGTGGGGAGGAAGGGGTAGAGGAGAAAGATGGAAGAGAAAAAGAGTAAGAAGAGGAAGATAGGTGGGAAAGTGAAAGGGGGTAAAGATCGAGGACGACTGAAAGCAGAAACAGATAACATGAGGGAGAAAAATTAATGAGAAGGTTTAATGCTAATGAATAGAAGAAAGACATAGCCTAAGGTACAGAGATGATGGAATAGGGAGAGAGAGAGACACAAGAAAAACAAAAACGGACAAAGTGAATAGTAAAAGGAAGAGGACGAAGAACCAATAATGAAGAGTATATTTCATCACCAAACTAGCCGGGATGACGAGGACACCATGTGTTTATAACACGAGGCGGGAGAGGCAGCTACTTGACTGCTCAACAAGACCACCGCATCATCATTGTTACTACAATTTATCTCATCATCATCACGGTATTCATCGTGGACATCG
>WNGS01072847.1:1518409-1559730 GCA_020271785.1 Procambarus virginalis | reverse complement strand
TTATCAAAAGAAGCCACCAAATTAAATGTGTTAAGCAAGGCGAATTGAACAACTAATCTCTGTTGTACTGAACAACCCAGATGGTTGAACTCTTTTAAACTGAAGGTAATTGCACTGGCATCTTAGGGAAAGGCTATTTCCAATTACAAAATGGCTATTTGACCTTGAGAATTACTAAATATGGAAGGCTTTGTGACCCTTGACCCAGGGTCGCAAAAATTGCTCCGCATCAGAGGCTAGTCCTCTGCTAGTGACGTCACTGACGGTGACTTACTCATTATTTTGACAATTGAGAATACTCTTGATACTTGAACAGGAATATTATTGAATACAATTGGAATGAAGACCTGAATTTCTCTAAATTACTGAATTCTGTAAAATAATTCATTATACGTTGCTTTCAGCCAAAGGCGCCGGCCATTTTGTAATCTTAACCGCTAATCCCTAGAGAGATAACCTTCCTCTGCTAGTCAGGTCGAGTACTGTCTGACCCAAACTTTCAAAATCCCCATTTCTATGAGACCCTACTGAATAATTCCCTACAACAAACCTAGTTTGTTACAGTTGGGGTAGTTGGTCAGATCAAGGTCGAGGCTGTGGTCAGCTGAGAGAAGAAGTGTACAGGGAAGAACTTGTTTATTAGGTGTATGCCACAACCATTGTGATATCAAGAGCTAAGTGTTGTCGGGCTGTATGGCAAGGCTCTCGAGTAGTGACTTAGACTACTAAGTCTAAGTCTCGAGAAGGACTTAGAATGGTCCTTCTCAAGCCTTAACTCTTAACTTTC
Organism: Procambarus virginalis; assembly: GCA_020271785.1. Lineage (NCBI taxonomy): Eukaryota > Metazoa > Arthropoda > Malacostraca > Decapoda > Cambaridae > Procambarus > Procambarus virginalis. The sequence continues at coordinate 1,558,943 of WNGS01072847.1, read as the reverse complement.
CAAACCGAGGAGGAAGAAGTAGAAGAAGGCGCTGCCTAACAGGGAATTTTTCAGGACACAGATAATAACTGGAAGGAGGTATTATACTTTAAAAATTCTTAAGAAGCTGATGACTGAGCTTTAGGATATAACTGGAAGTGCTGCTGCTTCTTAAGAAGGAGTGGCCTTATCTGTTGTGGGCAAGATAAGGAAATTGTGTGAAGAGTATTATGGATGAGGACCCGGGTTATGTGGAGGGATGAACAGGGTTGAAGCCTAAGTCGAGTGAAGATGGTGGACCTGACTTGAACACGGTGGAGAAGTTGGCCCGGTTCGAACTGTCAGATGTTCAGATTATTAGCGGAGGAGGTGGTGGCCCTTGAAATATATGGCCCTATTTCTATCTCCACACATCTACAGCCCTTGCCACACTGCTCAGTCACCCTACACGATACCACTAATTCTCCCCTGCCACCCCCACACAACCACTTTTTCCTTGCCACACCCCACAACCACTTTTCCCCTGCCACCCCCCCCAACCTCTTTTCCCTGCCACTGTTGTTATCACAAACTCAGGTGTGCTTCCCCCAGTACAGATTCTACAACGATTTCCATCTTAATTTGAAGTCCCGTCGTCGTGGCCTTGGATGGTTCTTCACTCCACAGAGTTCTCTCACTGTATTCCCACATCAGCTCTGCTTCTTTTGGAAAGGGTCTCATAAGCGGACAGTATAGGGCGGCCTATTACTTAATGATCAGCCAATTCCAGTATACCCGTAATGAGCTGGACGAGTTATTAATGAGTTTATAGACAAGTGTTTTCTTGAGAATCGGTCACCAGCTATATACCTAATGGCAGGTGATTAACGATACTCCGTCCAACAGCCTGGTTGACCAGTCGACCAACCGGGAGGCCTGGTCGGAGGCCGGGCCGCGGGGCCTGCATGGGGTTCTGGGGAGTTTTTCTACTCCCGGAGCCCGGCCCGGGGCCACAGTTGACTTGTGAACGAGCTTGGTCCAACAGGCTGTTGCCTGGAGCGGGTGTTGAACAGCCTTGTGCCTTTAATATTTATAGAATTATCCATTTAGCATTTATTGAACATATATTTTTGTATTGGGCTGTTTTGTACATATATTTGTTCAGTTGGGCTGTTTGGTACATTTCGTCATGCTGCTTGGTCTCATGCAGATTTAGAATGCAAGCTTTCCGAGTAACTTTAAATAAACGCAATTAACAGCAGATTTCTTAAACTGTTCTAACCGGTCGAGAGAACTGGATAAAGACCTCCAAAGTCTACCTGATCAGCCGGGCTGTGGCTTCTGTCAGGAGGTTCCTGCCAACATACTTCTCTCAGCTGATTCGTGCAACCCGTCCTCGACTCAAGTCCATTCCATCCAGCAGTTGGACCCACAGACGCATTCATAATTTTAACATGATGTTCATTCAAAGCGGGAATTTTCTCAAATATATTTAAGTTTAAAATATTAGCATATGTGCGTATATAGGCATAGGTTAGGTTAGGTGTTTAGGTTCTGTTGGCGATTATTTGTATTTGTACGTGGGTGAAGCATCTATAGCGTTGTGGTTCGAGCAAAATTCGTCAGTGAAGCACTTGTTCCGGAAGTGTTTCAACGGAATCAGTTGTGAGTCGTGTGTAAACCGTTTTTCATTCATAAACAGGGGGTTTGGCGGTGCATGGAATGGCCTTTGTTTATGAGGACGGGCTGCCCTGTCAGTAGGCTTCCGTCAACTGGTCCCTGTCTGTAGGCGTCTGTCAGCTGGTCTATGTAAGAAGTTCTTTGTTAGATTTTCTCTTTATCAGTAAGCTTTGACAGCTGGTTCCTGTCAGCAGACCTCGTCAGCAGTTCCGGCATTACTGCGGCTTTATCGTTCTGTTCTTTTTCTCTTTTGTCTGAATTTCGTCGAATCTAATCACGAAGGTATTGTCGCCTTGGCCAGGAGGGAGTGGGGAGGGGGGGGGGGCGGGGTGCAAGAATTAGAGCATTAATTCTTGCTCTAACTGAAGCAAATTGGGTGTAGTGAAGGTATGGAGAGGGAAGGGGGTAGGGAGGGAAGAATATAGAGGGTGGGGAGGTATGGAAAGGAATAAGAGGGAGGAGTGTGGAATTAGGGGGAGGGGGGGGGGTGTCATCAGTCCTGGACTTTAGGGTGCTCAGGATGGTAGTTTAATTTTTCCTTTAAACCGGGCTAGACTGTGACTTGAACCACTGGTCGTTGTTATGGTGGCCGTTGTTAGTGGGTTGGCCCGGGAGTGGCGGTGGCCCATCTCGGGCATGGCGCGGGTGATGGGTAGTGAAGAGAGGGGGGCGGGGGGGCATTATAATCCGTTTTATCAAGGCATTTAGACAGTGAAGGCAAGACCCCACCCCCCCATTCCAAGAGGGTAACTCTTGCTACCCTGCCCTGCCCCCCCCCCCGGCCACCGGCTAATTGCCTGCAGGAGACGTATTCCGCTGCTGGGCCCTGCCTCTGCCCGGGGGAGGCAGTAAGGTGTACTGCCTCGACGACTCCAGACCCGGGATGACGTCTACGTGAGAGGCATCCAGAAATAAAGGGATTTTCTGGAGCTCTTTACCTTCTTCTTGGAGGAGAGCTGCGTATCTGGGACGGCAAAGGCATGGTGTGTAAGGGGTCTGATATGGTTGCCATGGCAAGGTAATGGGATGTGTGGGATCAGATAATGGTTGCCACATAATATTTATGGCACAGTGGCATGCGCCTTTAAATGACGTAATTACTTATGTTCACCCCGAGAACACTCCCGTTGTTACAACGCCGAGGACAGACGAGCCAGATCGGAACTCGTTTGTAAACCGGCTCTCATCCTCCTGTGTAGTCGAGGGACTACACAGGAGGATGAGAGCCTGTACCTCTCTAGGTACAGAGGTACAGACGCTGTACCTCTGTACCTACAGAGCACAATCAAGAGTACAACACTGTACCTACAAAGGACTGATGGTGAGGGTAAGCAGGTGGGGGGGGGGGGATGCAGGTGTGTCCTCCCCTCGCCTTCTCTAAACGACCTACACACTAATTAACCAGAAGGTGATCTGGATCCCGGAGCTATCTCTTGTCGCCTTGATATATGGGAGGCGTCCAAGGTGCTCCCGCTGGAACGAACGCCGTGACGGCTCCCTCCGCCGCCCATCTGATAACTGCAGAGGTATAGCAGCCAGGGCAGGTGTGTTGTGTGTGTGTGTGTGTGTGTGTGTGTGTGTGTGTGTGTGTGTGTGTGTGTGTGGTGTACTCACCTATTAGGATAGGTGTGTGTGGTGTGTGTGTGTGTGGTGTGTGTGTGCGTGTGCGTGTGCGTGTGTGTGTGTGTGTGTGTGTGTGTGCGTGTGCGTGTGCGTGTGTGTGTGTGTGTGTGTGTGTGTGTGTGTGTGTGTGTGTGTGTTGTGTGTGTGTGTACTCACCTATTTGTACTCACCTATTGTGCTTGCAGGATCGAGCATTGACTCTTGGATCCCGCCTTTCCAGCCATCGGTTGTTTACAGCAATGACTATTGTCCCATTTCCCTATCATACCTAATTTTAAAAGTATGAATAGAGTTCGCTTCCACAACCTGTTCCCCAAGTGCATTCCATTTTTTCCACTACTCTCACGCTAAAAGAAAACTTCCTAACATCTCTGTGACTCATCTGAGTTTCCAGTTTCCACCCATGTCCCCTCGTTCTGTTATTATTACGTGTGAACATTTCATCTATTTCCATCTGTGTGTTTACTATTTGAGTCTGTAGAATCTTAACTCTTGCGTACAAAAGGGAAGGAAGGGGAAATATCAGAGGGAAAAGCGCCAAGCCATTACGACTATATAGCACTGGGAAGGGGTCAGGATAAAAATTTGGGATGAGACGGGGAGGGGGGAGGAAGGAATGATGCCCAACCACTTGGACGGTCGGGGCTTGAACGCCGACCTGCATGAAGCCAAACCATCGCGGCTACCGTCCAGCCCAAGTGGTTGGGCTTGCGTACAGGAGGCTGCATACAACAAACAGTCTCCATTTAGAAGAGGACTCGGTCAGACGAGGACTGAGTACAGTAGCACATGGCACCCCCGTGTCTCTATCTCCACCGACACGAGGGCAACAAGTATTATAGAAGAACCAAGTCTCATAACCCCCCTGAGAGGCAACACAGGGGCGCATCAGCCTCTCTTAATTGGAGCACATAAATCGAACTGTATTACACAGTGATACATGTGTACAAGACCTACACCGGCCTCCCCAAGCGGTATCTCTTACTTGGACGCACACAAACACTCCCTGGGACACGCGTAAATAGTGCATCTCTCGTCAGAGCCCCACATAAATCCTGTGTACTATCTCCTATCCGAACGTGGCAAAAATACAGCATTCACTCAGCCTGTGTGCTGTGGACGAGGCCAGTAGTGACGCTGTCTAGTTCTGATTGGCACCTCAGAGATTGTATCATCGCTAACCGGGAATGTAAACGACTTCTCAACCCACCTTTTCTATATATTATATATATATATATATATATATATATATATATATATATATATATATATATATATATATGCAAACAAGCCTGAATGGTCCCCAGGACTAGATACAACTGAAAACTCAGTTGTATCATATATATCAACAGTGATATATATATATATATATATATATATATATATATATATATATATTATATATATATATATATATATATATATATATATATATATATATATATATATATACACACACACATACACACATACACACACACAGTTGTTATCTGTGGAAGGCGCAAATAAATACCTTTGTTATCTCTATGAAGGCCACGAATAAATATATGTGTTATCTGGTGGTGACTGTGTGGCGGGCATGACCTCTCGGCCGTTGTCGTGTGTTTAAGGAGGGACGGCTATCGAAGCAGGTGTTTGATGGTGGGGGGGTTGCATTGCCTAGTGAGAGATCGCTAATATATGGTTCTTGAAGACTCGTAGAGGACCCGTAGTAATATCGTACATTCCTCGTAGACTTGCACAAACCTGCCATTTCTGGTGACTGGCATAGGTAATAGGGGATGGGAAGGGTGAGGTTGCTACCCTAATCAGTCGCATCGGGTGGACCCCAGCCGTGAACTCCGACTGACCCCGCTTCGTTCCCGTAATAAGCTTGACCCCAGGGGACCCCCAGATGGGTATCTCCTCACATAATGTAGCGTGGAGGACCTGATCGAGGCCACTGCTGGCGTTTGTCTCCCAGAAAGACTCCACTAATTACCATCCCTCCACCTTGATGGGCTTTTGGTATATAAACAGACTAGGATTGATATGGAAGGCACCGTTCTTGTGCCAGGTAAGTCCACTACGGGCTCACCATAGCCCGTGCTGCTTGGAACTTGTTCCGAGTAGCTGAATCTATAACAACAACAACGATGATATGGAATGACTGGGGAGAGCAACCCCATCCTCCGAATTGACTGTACGGTTTAATAATAAGTGTAATAAGTACATTTCCTCACTTTCATACATAGTTGGAGAGAGATAAAGTGGCGGGGGAGGGTCAGAGGTCACAGTGGGATGTGTGGGAGGGGGGTGAGGGGGTAGGGGTCATAGTGAGGGGGGTGACACTGCCATATAGGTGTCGCAGCTTCTGCTGTATTTATTGTAAAGGGAATTTCCAGTCGAGCAGATAACCTCCAGAGACGTAATTGGCTTCTCCAAGTTGCAAGTTGTTAAGTTGTTTGGTAGTTTGAGCTATGTTGAGGAGTAGAGAGGTGGTGAGGATGGTGATGGTGGGTAGTGGTGAGGATGGTGATGGTGGGTAGTGGTGAGGATGGTGATGGTGGGTAGTGGTGAGGATGGTGGATGGTGGGTAGTGGTGAGGATGGNATAACAACTGGAGGGCAAAAATTATAGTCGTAGTCATATATAATCCACCACCATGACAGAAGACCCGACAGGAATATGATAGACCACATGGCCACCATTAACATATAGAAAAGCAGCTTCTGTTGCTAGCAGGAACGGATCTGGACTACTAATAATGGGAGACTTCAACATGGGAAGATAGATTGGGAGAACAGACCCCGCATTGAGGACCAAAACATGGAAAGCTAAGCTTCTGGACGTGGCAACAAATGAAATTTTCTAAGCCAGCACATCAATAACCAACAATGAGGAGAGAAGATGAACCAGCAATGCTTGATTTGTTATTTACCCTAAATAGTGGGATATAAGGGAAGTTAAGATGGAAGCACCCTTGGGAATGAGTGATCGCAGTGTATTGAACTTTGAGTACCTGGCAGAGCTAGGAATTATCCCCCCCCCCTGAAAAAGAACTAGAAAACAAAGGCTGGCATACCGAAAGGGAATTATGAGGAGATGAGAAGCTTCCTAAGGGAAATACCATGGGACACAGACCTCAGAGCTAAGTCTGTACAAGATATGATGGACTATGTCACCCAAAAGTGTCAGGAGGCAGTAAGCAGATACATCCCGACCCAAAAGGAAAAATCCGAGAAGCAAAAGAAGAATCCATGGTATAATAGGGCATGTATGAAAGCAAAGAAACTGAACAAAAAAGCGTGGAGGAACTTTAGGAATAACAGAACACCAGAAAGCAGAGAGAGAGATACCAGAGAACCAGGAATGAGTATGTCAGGGTGAGAAGAGAAGCAGAGAAAAGTTATGAAAATGATATAGTAAACAAAGCCAAGACCGAGCCAAAGTTACTCCACAGTCACATCAGAAGGAAAACAACAGTGAAAGAACAGGTAGTGAAACTTAAAACAGGCGAGGACAGGTATACAGAGAATGACAAAGAGGTGTGTGATGAACTCAACAAGAGGTTCCAGGAGGTCTTCACAACAGAACAAGGTGAGGTCACTGTGCTAGGAGAAAGGGAAGTAAACCAGGCGGCCTGGAAGAGTTCGAAATTACGAGAGAGGAGGTCAAGAGACACCTGCTGGATCTGGATGTTAGAAAGGCTGTTGGTCCAGACGGGATCTCGCCATGGGTACTGAAAGAGTGTGCAGAGGCACTTTGCTTGCCACTCTCCATAGTGTATAGTAAGTCACTGGAGACAGGAGACCTACCAGAAATATGGAAGATGGTGAATGTGGTCCCAATATACAAAAAGGGCGACAGGCAAGAGGCACTGAACTACAGGCCAGTGTCCTTGACTTGTATACCATGCAAGGTGATGGAGAAGATCGTGAGAAAAAACCTGGTAGCACATCTGGAGAGAAGGCACTTCGTGACAAATCGCCAACATGGGTTCAGGGAGAGTAAATCTTGCCTGACTGACTTAATAGAATTCTACGACCAGGTGACAAAGATTAAGCAAGAAAGAGAGGGCAGGGCGGACTGCATTTTCTTGGATTGTCGGAAAGCCTTTGACACAGTACCGCATAAGAGGCTGGTACATAAGGTGGAGAGACAGGCAGGTGTAGCTGGTAAGGTGCTCCAGTGGATAAGGGAATACCTCAGCAATAGGAAGCAGAGAGTTACGGTGAGGGGTGAGACCTCCGATTGGCGTGAAGTCACCAGTGGAGTCCCACAGGGCTCTGTACTCGGTCCTATCTTGTTTCTGATATATGTAAATGATCTCCCGGAGGGTATAGATTCATTTCTCTCAATGTTTGCGGACGATGCCAAAATTATGAGAAGGATTAAGACAGAAGAGGACTGTTTGAGGCTTCAAGAAGACCTAGACAAACTGAAGGAATGTTCGAACAAATGGTTGTTAGAGTTTAACCCAACCAAATGTAATGTAATAAAGATAGGTGTAGGGAGCAGGAGGCCAGATACAAGGTATCATCTGGGAGAGGAAATTCTTCAGGAGTCAGAGAAAGAAAAAAACTTGGGGGTTAATATCACACCAGACCTGTCTCCTGCAGCCCATATCAAGAGGATAACATCAGCGGCATATGCCAGGCTGGCCAACATACGAACGGCATTCAGAAACTTGTGTAAAGAATCATTCAGAACTTTGTATACCACATATGTCAGGCCAATCCTGGAGTATACAGCCCCAGCATGGAGTCCATATCTAGTCAAGGATAAGACTAAACTGGAAAAGGTTCAAAGGTTTGCCACCAGACTAGTACCCGAGCTGAGAGGTATAAGCTCCGAGGAGAGACTACGGGAATTAAACCTCACTTCGCTGGTAGACAGAAGAGTTAGGGGGGACATGATCACCACATTCAAGATTCTGAAGGGAATTGATATTAACCAACCCTACCTAACCTAACCTATCACAACTAAGTCAATAAATTATGTTCCTAATATAATATAATAATAATAATTCCAATAAACTAATTGGAAAAATTAATTGAAAATATTGTAAATCATTCAGCTCATTAGGCAAATCGGACCTTGCATAGTAGGCCGAGAAGTGCGTTCTGGCTACTAGGTACGACATATATATATATATATAATACGCGTGCCTATAAGGCTATAACTCATTACGCGTGTTGCATACTTGACGCAGCAAGAAATATGTCCTCTAATCCTTATATTTATATCTTGGGCTTTGTCAGGTAACTCCTTTGGCCGCGCCTCGCGATTAATCGAGAATTTAATGTGTTTAATTAGTTAAGATTTATATGGTAAGATATGTTGAGGTGGAGTGATGTTTATAATGGAGGATTATACCTGTGGACGAGTTCCTGTTCTTCCCCCCCCCCTACTCCCGCAGACTGGTGTGTGTGTGTGAGAGAGAGACCTGGGGCCAGATTCACGAAGTAGTTACGCAAGCACTTACAAACCTGTACATCTTTTCTCAATCTTTGGCGACTTTGTTTACAATTATTAAACAGTTAATGAGCTCCGAAGCACCAGGAGGGTGTTTATAACAATAACAACAGTTGATTGGGAAGGTTTCATGTTTGTATACTGTTTAATAAATGTAACCAAAGACCTCAAAGATTGAGGAAAGAACGTACACGTTCGTAAGTACTTGCGTAAATGCTTCGTGAATCTGGCCCCAGGTCTGTGAGGCAGTCTTTGTAGCCCTCAGCGTAACATAGCTATCACAACCAGGCTCATCCCCCCCCCCCCCCGTCTTAACAGTGTCGTATGGTATGGTTAGGTTAGGTTAAGTTAAGTTAAGGCTGTTTAGTGTTCCTCGCGTTGCATTTGTGTGTGGAAGCTTTACTTCTGTTGTTGTTATAGATTCAGCTACTGGGAACAAGTTCCAAGTAGCACGGGCTATGGTGAGCCCGTAGTGGACTTACCTGGCACAGGAGTGGTGCTCCTTTTCTTTTGTCATTCCATACTCCTAAATTAAGTTTAGTTTGCTACCCAATTCCCGTCGGATCTTGTATCGTTGGAGCTGTTGACTTTTCGGTTTATTTTTGTTTTTTTGTTTTGCGGTTGGTACAAACGGCAGGTTTGAAAGAGTTGACTTTATCATCAATTGGCTCGTTTGGTGTGATGAGTTGCTTCTCTTATTATATTTCTGTCGGGGCATTGACTTTGCTAATTGGGGACCAGCTGCATATTGTGTGTGTTTGTGCAAGTTGCTAGATGTGTGTGTTTGTGTGGGTGATTAAATATGTATGTTTATGTATATATGTATAGGTATATATATGTACGTGTATGTATGAGTATGTGTACATGTATATAACATTAATAATTTTTGTAACTAGCGTCGAAAGATTGTTATTTGCGTAGCTAAACGAACTAGAGTGTTCAGTATGTGCCTCTGTAACCCTTTACACCACCGCCCACGGGATGGGTATGGGGTGCATAATAAAGAAAGTAATTGAAAGAAAATGGTGCTGAAGATGTATAAATGTTTTGAATGGATGTTTGTATCATATCACTGGGCTCTTTTCTCCCTCTATTCCCGGTCTCGCTTTGCCTTCTCTTCGCAAGGGGAAAATAATAAATATTGCTGAAGTAATGCGAGGGTGGTGGCGGGCGGAGGCGTCTGCCGCGCTCTGAAAACTAGACAGAAATGGCGGATCCAGACACGCTGGAGATAAATAAACAATTAGGTAGCACCATTGTGTGTCAGACGGCGGAGAGAAGGGCTCCCTCGCCACCATTGTTCCCCTTCACTGTCGTCGCCCCCGGCAGGGAGGCGGGCACCCCACACACACATATACCCGTTAACATCCCATATAAACAATTTCCCTGGTGTATACCTCCGCCTATTTGGTATAGGCGGAGGTAGACTTGGCGAACCTCCCGATAAGTATAGCCCCTGAGTCTCCCTTTCTCCTGGCACTGTGGTGACGGGGCCCTGTTCTCTCTCTCTGTACGTCGCTGCCATCTTTTTCTTCCTCCACTTACCTCGTCCCCCCTCTCCTTACCCCCTCGCCCCCCCCCCGCCCAGAGCCTCACTGTGGCAGACACCCTCGGGTTTATTGTCATTCGGGTGGCTGTGTTCGGAGTGTTCACGGAGGAGTCCCCGGTGGAGCTGTACACGCGGCTCGCCACTCGTAAAGAGTGAAGAAGTGCCACCATGGTGTACTCACCTAATTGTATTCACTTAATTGTGCTTGCGGGGGTTGAGCTTTGGCTCTTTGGTCCCGCCTCTCAACTGTCACTCAACTGGTGTACAGATTCCTGAGCCTACTGGGCTCTATCATATCTACATTTGAAACTGTGTATGGAGTCAGCCTCCACCACAACACTGCCTAAAGCATTCCATTTGTTAACTACTCTGACACCGAAAAAATTCTTTCTAACGTCTCTGTGGCTCATCTGGGTACTAAGTTTCCACCTGTGTCCCCTTGTTCGTGTCCCTCCCGTGCTGAAGAGCTTGTCTATGTCCACCCTGTCAATTCCCCTGAGAATTTTGTAGGTGGTTATCATGTCTCCCCTTACTCTTCTGTTTTCCTGGGATGTAAGGTTCAGCTCCTTTAGCCTTTCCTCGTAGCTCATTCCTCTCAGTTCCGGGACGAGCCTGGTGGCATACCACTGAATCTTCTCTAACTTTGTCTTGTGTTTAACTAGGTATGGACTCCAGGCTGTATGTATGTATGTGTGTGTGTGTGTGTGTGCGCGCGCGCCTTTCTAGCTATCGGTTGGTTAAAACAGCGACTCAATTCCACCTTGTATTTTATCGTATTGGGTGTTGAAGCAGTGTGTGTGTGTGTGTGTGTGTGTGTGTGTGTGTGTGTGTGTGTGTGTGTGTGTGTGTAACGTTCGCATGAATAAAATCCCCGGCTAACCCATTCCATATTTTCGCCGACGTTTACTGGACGAGATCTTCTGGACTGTGGCTCAGTGCTTCTCCAGTTTATAATGATATTCTCTCGTTCCACAAATACCATTTTGAATATTGCTCCCTGGTGCATTTTGTTCGATTCCTCTTGGAATTGTGTATGTCGTTATCATGTCTCTACCCTCCCCCTTCTCCTCCTCCTTCCTCTCAGTGGGGTGGGGTTCCGGTATTCGAGCCATGAGCTGTTGCCTGGCTTGTGTACTTCCGCGAGTTTTGTGTTTTTCTTCAAATGAGGATTCCATGCCGGAGCTGCATACTCAAAGGTGGGTGTGTTGTATATAGCACTCGGAAGGCTCATTTCTCTAGATTTCCAAAGACTGTCAGTGCATAGGGAATGGGGGGACCGGGCCGCGGGGACGTTCAGTCCCGAAATCATCGCAAGGTAAGGTACATTATTCTTCTTGATGGTACGTGGAGTTGTTTATCCTCAAGATGATCAGCGGAGACAATGACGAAGCCCATTAGGTACAAATGATCAACCAAGCATAGAACCGCCTCCCACCCCCTCCTAAAGCCATCCTCCCCCTCCCCCCAACCCTGCCATCGTCCACAGGGCAGGCAGGTGTGGACACACACCAGCAGAGGAGGCTGTGGTGACAAGGCAGGTGTCTACTCCAGCCACACACTCAGCAGCTCAGGGACCATCTTGGCGGAAACGCCTCGTCGTCTCGGGCTTGGGTCATTTGCACATAGACTCCACCCTTACCCACCTTTCTCAGCCTACCTGAAGACCTGAAGAAGATGAATGGGAAGTGAAGGGGGAACACTTCCGGGTATCCCCGTAATAGCTTACTGGCTTTCCCTATAATAGCTTTCCTGAAAAATAAAGAAAACATTTACAAAGCGGAGCGTGTCAGTGATCACCGTTGACGAGAACAACGGGAGTAGAGGGGGATTAAATACGTCGTCGACAGCCTCGCTCACTGCTCGCAGCTCTCAGTCGTATACAGAGGGGCGGAGGGTCGTAGATGGTGGTGGGGGCTCTGGGGGTCACCTGTTGACACACACGCACATTAACATAGGGTGTTTAAGAGTCTCTCTCGCAGTGCCTTTGGGACGCCCTCATGTGTGTGTGTGTGTGTAATTACCTAAGTGTAGTTACAGGATGAGAGCTACGCTCGTGGTGTCCCGTCTTCCCAGCACTCTTTGTCATATAACGCTTTGAAACTACTGACGGTCTTGGCCTCCACCACCTTCTCACCTAACTTGTTCCAACCGTCTACCACTCTGTTTGCGAAAGTGAATTTTCTTATATTTCTTCGGCATCTGTGTTTAGCTAGTTTATATCTATGACCTCTTGTTCTTAAAGTTCCAGGTCTCAGGAAATCTTCCCTATCGATTTTATCAATTCCTGTTACTATTTTGTATGTAGTGATCATATCACCTCTTTTTCTTCTGTCTTCTAGTTTTGGCATATTAATGCCTCTAACCTCTCCTCGTAGCTCTTGCCCTTCAGTTCTGGGAGCCACTTAGTAGCATGTCTTTGCACCTTTTCCAGTTTGCACCAAGGTGGCACCTTGCCACGACTGACCTCCTGTTGCCACGACTGACCCTCCTGTTGCCACGACTGACCCTCCTGTTGCCACGACTGACCCTCCTGTTGCCACGACTGACCCTCCTGTTGCCACGACTGACCCTCCTGTTGCCACGACTGACTCTCCTGTTGCCACGACTGACTCTCCTGTTGCCACGACTGACCCTCCTGTTGCCACGACTGACCCTCCTGTTACCACGACTGGCCCCCCTGTTGCCACGACTGGCCCCCCCCTGTTGCCACGACTGGCCCCCCCTGTTGCCACGACTGGCCCCCCCCTGTTGCCACGACTGACCCCCCCTGTTGCCACGACTGACCCCCCTGTTGCCACGACTGACCCCCTGTTGCCACGACTGACCCTCCTGTTGCCACGACTGACCCCCCAGTTGCCACGACTGACCCCTCTGTTGCCACGACTGACTCCTCTGTTGCCACGACTGACTCCTCTGTTGCCACGACTGACTCCTCTGTTGCCACGCCTGGCCCTTGTTGCCACGACTGACCCCTCTGTTGCCACGACTGACCCCCCCCCTGTTGCCACGACTGACCCCCCCCCCCCTGTTGCCACGACTGACCCCCCTGTTGCCACGACTGACCTCCCTGTTGCCACGACTGACCCCCCTGTTGCCACGACTGACCCCCCTGTTGCCACGATTGACTTAGGTATGTACTTAGTATGTACTCATGTACTTAGGTATGTTGGAAACGAGAAGTTAAATGAAACACAGTGTACAAGACACAATCAGACCAACAGAATGATAGGATGGATTATGAGAAGGGACCGCACCGTAATGCTAATACTATTAACATCACTGGTGCTGTCCCGTCTTGAGTATTGCTCGGTACTCACTTCCCCTTTCATAGCAGGAGAGATCTCTGAATTAGAGGAATATAGAGAACATATACGGCACCTATAGAAACGATAAAACATCTGCATTATTGGGACCGTCTCAAAGCTCTCAAAATGTACTCTTTGGAAAGGAGACGAGAAAGGTATAAAATATTATATACATGGAAGATACTGGACGGCCAGATCCAAATTTGTTCAGTAGAATAACAATATACTGGAGCGAAAGATAGGGAAGGAAATGCAGAATAGAACCAGTGAGGAAGAGGTGCCATAGACACAATCAGAGAACACTGTCTGAACATCAGAGGTCCACAGCTGTTCAACACCCTCCCAGCAAGCATTATAAATATTGCTGGAACAAAGGTGGATGTATTCAAGAGGCACTTCGATAAGTTCTTGCAAGAAGTGCCCGACCAACCGGGCTGTAGTGGGCCTGTGGGTCGCTCCAAGCAACAGCGGGGGAGCTGGTCGGCCGAGCGGACAGCACGCTGGACTTGTGATCCTGTGGTCCCGGGTTCGATCCCGGGCGCCGGCGAGAAACAATGGGCAGAGTTTCTTTCACCCTATGCCCCTGTTACCTAGCAGTAAAATAGGTACCTGGGTGTTAGTCAGCTGTCACGGGCTGCTTCCTGGGGTGGGGCCTGGTCGAGGACCGGGCCACGAGGACACTAAAGCCTCGAAATCATCTCAAGATAACCTCAAGATAGCCTGTTGGACCAAGCTCTCACAAGTCGAGTCTGGCCTCAAGCGGGGCTCGGAGAGTAGAAGAACTCCCAGAACCCTCTCCAGGTATGCTCCAGGTGCCAGCAGTGGGCGGTGTTGTGGATAGGTAGCCGAAAGGTCAGGTTACCACAGGTCCTTGTCTATAGTTGCTGGTGCAACTCCTGTTTGTATTCTGCCTGTTCCTGCCCCTCTCGTTGATGTTCTTCCCGCTCCTGTTGCTGCCGTTGGCGTTCTTGCACGTCTTCAGGAGTCCATGTGTGCTGCACCACCTTAACATGCACCAATGTACGCGAGCCAACTCTGATTAGCCTTGCATTAGGGACAGTACTTGGCCGGTCAGGAGAGAATGACTGGTATCGTCAACATCAGAGTGCGCCGGGCTTGACTAACGGGGGACAGCTGTAATGGTAAACCTGAAGGAGCAAGTCGGCACATGTGGGAGGAACAAGGCCCTCAGCCCGGTAATAATGACCTGGGTACACCACCTTCACTATTCATTCATGAATAATGTAATACCACACGCAGATGGAGGGGTGGGAGCGTGGCCCTTCCCCTCCCTCCGTCTTCATCGCTGTTGCCACTTTCCCTCTTCCTTGTAACAAAGAATAGGAGACGCACTAAGAGGCTTCCATCCTTCAAGAATGGGTCCTGGTGGTCCTATTGGGCCACAAGGCATGTTTTCCCCTTCTGTTTGATCGCTCCGTTTTGGCGAGTGGAACCGGGACTGTCAACAGCAGCAGCAGGAGGGGGCGGAGCTTCCTCAGCAGCAGCAGGGGGGGGGGCTCCCACAGCAGGATGAGGAAGAAGGGCAGTAAGGATGTGGTGGGGGGGGATAGATAACGGAAGGGGTGCAGGTACAGTGACCCGCCACATATGAATGCAATAGATGGGTGCGGGTAGGTAGTAGAGGTCGAGCCCCTCAGGCAGGCGAGGGCCAGACTCCACCAGGCTCTTGCCAGTTAAGTAATTGACAGGGGCACAAATCTGTAACTTATGCTTACTGCGNAACCCGTGCTGAAGGCATTTTCGTATCTTCTGGGGTCAATAAGGGAGGACTGTAATGGTCACTTGCGTCATTAGAGTAACGTAAGGGGATGTCCTTACCCAGCCCGTAGTAGAGTAGGTAAGGTGGATACTCTTGTGTGTGTGGTGGTTGGGCGTGGGGTGGATAATTTAGTTACTGTTCGAGTAGGGAGAGAGAGAGAGGAAGGGTGGGGGGGGGGGGGGAAGAGATGTAATTTGATTAAAATACAATTGTTGCATTTATATATTTTCTCATGTATAAATTGTATACATAGGTGATGAGTCTACATTGTCGGTGATGCGTATACATGCTGTGGTGCGGGTTGGTGCCAGCCAGGTAATTCCTGGTGAAATTGGGTTACATGAAACAGGTTATGGTAGGATAGATGAGGTGGGTTAGGTTAGGCTAGGATGAATGAGGTGTGGTTAGATTAGGCTAGGATGAATGAGGTGTGGTTAGATTAGGTTAGGATGAATGAGGTGTGGTTAGGTTAGGCTAGGATGAATGAGGTGTGGTTAGTTCAGACTTGGGGTAGGCGATATGTGGTTAGGTCAGGCTAGGATAGATGTATGGTTAGTTCAGGCTGCTATTAAGTAGGTATAGTTAGGTCCGGCCAGGATAGATGAGATGTAATTAGATTGTATAAGAGTTTAAGTTAGGTCAAATTTGGTTAGAGAAGAGTACAATATGGTATTCAAGCGGTTAATTTCTCTACCCTTCTTGTCTCGCAAGTGACAACGATGGGGGGGGGGGTTCGAACCCTGGGCAAGGTGGGTCGACTGGGCCGCCTTCCTTCAGTGCTCGTTCCTGGGCAGCCAGGCAGGTGAACACCGCTGGTGTTCAGTGCTGCGTAACTCCCGTAAACTCCCATACAGTCTTCAGTAGTGAATGTAAACTTACCTCAGCTATCCTATTAATATCGTGGTGTGGACTGGGCCACCCCGCTGGACTGTGCTACCCCGCTGGACTGTGCCACCCCGCTGGACTGTGCCACCCCGCTGGACTGTACCACCCCGCTGGACTGTGCCACCCCGCTGGACTGTGCTACCCCGCTGGACTGTGCTACCCCGCTGGACGCCTCCACCACCAGTTCAGTAGGGTAAGAGGTGCCATAGGCACAATCAGAGAACACTGTATAAACATCAGAGGTCCGCGGTTGTTCAACACCCTTCCAGCAAGCATAAGAAATATAGTCGGAACAACCGTGGACATCTTCAAGAGAAAATTAGACAGTTTCCTCCAAGGAGTGCCGGACCAACCGGGTTGTGGTAGGTATGTGGGCTTGCGGGCCGCTGCAAGCAACAGCCTGGTGGACCAAACCACGCACAACTGTCCGCTGCTGACCCCACTGACATTTGCTCTTATATGCTACTTTAAAAGATGGGTCTGTGTTGTTAATTAACTGCTGTACGAGGCCATTCAGCATCATTCTGTGATGAGCGCGGTAGTGACTCGCAACACAACTCACAACCAACTGTGTCAATCTGTCCCAGTAAACCATGAAGTCGGTGGTAAGCTCTAATGTGTCTTAATATAATTGCTGATTGTAAGATAGTAGCCGCGTCCAACAGCCTGGTTGTTACCGGACGGCCAACCGGGAGGCCTGGTCGGAAACCGGGCCGCGGGGCTGTTGATCCCCGTAAGCTACACATGGTAGGTAGTATATTGATGCATTGATCAATGTCCGAATTTACTGCGTAAAGAAACGGTAACAGTAAAAATCTATTACCCTCTAGAGTATATAAATTTTCGGTCAGGAGTAAAGATAGCAAGCGCAGAATCAATCTTGCAATCAATCGGCAATCAATCATGGCCAACACAGCAGCAACACTGCCACACATGTGTTGCGGAAACGCGGCAACACAATATTTACCCCTGTAATGATTTACAAGAATAATAAACTGTAATAAAAACAGTTTACAAGAATGAAAACTTGCCAATCAACTGTTGTTATTGTTATAAACAGCCTCCTGGTGCTTCGGAGCTCATTAACTGCTTAATAATTATAAACAAAGTCGCCAAAGATTGAGAAAAGGTGCAGGCGAGGAGTCACAATAACGTGGCTGAAATATGTTGACCAAACCACACACTAGAAAGTAAAGGGACGACGACGTTTCGGTCCATCCATGACCATCCTCAAGTCGATTGTGAGAAATTCTCACAATCGATTTGAGATGTACAGGTTCGTAAGTGCTGGCGTAACTGCTTCGTGAATCTGGCCCCAGGTGTATACAGGTGTCAGCCAGGTGGACACACATGTGTAGTCCCACACCAGCTGTTCGACCCCTATATAATATACCCCCCTCTTCCAGCGGATATATTGTGACGCCATCTGGATCAAGCGCAGGATCCTCCGCATTTTGGGCCGCTTGTTGTATAAAAAGCTGAAGGCGAGGAAGCGTAATATAATACAATAAGATACAGCGCGATATAATGAGTATACTGTTATACAGTAATGTAGTATATCAACATAATCTCAGGGGTCACGGCATGTTGCATGAAACAAGCTCAATTGTTTCCACTGTGTTGGCTGACAATATGTAAAAAAAAAGAATGGGTTATTACCTTTAGAAAATGGGATTGGCGGGGAACCGAGCAATCAGTAACTGGCTTCTGTACAGAGACGGACTAGTCAGTGATTGGTCGACTTCGTTACAAAGACGGATTGACTAGTGATTGGTCGATTGGAGGGTTCCTGATAGTGACGGACTGGCCTATAATTTGCAGGTGTTTGTCTGCTGGATGTGGCAACGACAGTGGGTGCAGGTGTTTGTCTGCTGGATGTGGCAACGACAGTGGGTGCAGGTGTTTGTCTGCTGGATGTGGCAACGACAGTGGGTGCAGGTGTTTGTCTGCTGGATGTGGCAACGACAGTGGGTGCAGGTGTTTGTCTGCTGGATGTGGCAACAACAGTGGGTGCAGGTGTTTGTCTGCTGGATGTGGCAACGACAGTGGGTGTGGGTGTTTGTCTGCTGGATGTAATACTCGACCCAAACATGTACATCATCGCAACATCCTTTTTACACCCACACATTTTCTTGTACTGTCGGAAAGCCTTAGTCCAACCACTTGGGCTGGACGGTAGAGCGATGGTCTCACTTCCTACAGGTCGGCGTTCAATCCCCGACCGTCCATGTGGTTGGGCACTATTCATTTTCCTTGTCCCATCCCAAATCCTTAATCCTGACCTCTTCCAATTGCTATATAGTCGTAATGGCTTGGCGCTTTCTCCTGACAGTGCCCTTTAGCATTGCTACGGTACCCCATAAAAGGCTGGTGCAGTAGCTGGAGAAACAGACAAAAGTAACTGGTTACCTTACCTCGAGGTTACCTTGGGGTGCTTCCGGGGCTTAGCGTTCCCGCGGCCCGGTCGTCGACCAGGCCTCCTGGTTGCTGGACTGATCAACCTGGTAGGGTGCTCCAGTGGATAAAGTAGTACCAAAACAACTGGAAGCAGAGTTACTGTGAGGGGTCAGACCTCAGACTGGCGTGATGTCACCAGCGGAATCCCACAGGGAGCACTCGGGACACGGGTTCTGTACTTGGACCTATCCTGTTTCTGATATACGTCAATGATCTCCCAGAGGGTATAGATTCAGTCCTCTCAATGTTTGCTGATGATGCCAAAATTATGAGAAGGATTAAAACAGGAGGACAGCTTGAGGCTTCAAGATGACCCCGGACAAATTGAAGCAATGGTCCAACAAATGGCTGTTAGAATTTAACCCGAGTAAATGTAACGTAATTGAGATAGGTGTGGGGAGCAGGCCAGATACAAGGAACAATTTCTGAAATGAAATCCTTCAAGAATCTTGGAGAGAGAGGATGACCTGTCCCCCGAAGTCCATATCAGTTGCATATGTCAGGTTGGCCAACATAAGAACTGTTTATAGAAACTTGTGTAAGGAATCATTTAGGACCTTGTATACCACATATGTCAGACCAATCCTGGAGTATGCAGCTCCAGCATGGAGTCCCTGTCTAGTGAAGCATAAGACTAAACTGGAAAAGGTTCAAAGGTTTGCCATCAGACTAGTACCCGAGCTGAGAGGTACGAGCTACGAGCAGAGACTACGTTAATTAAACCTCACGTCGCTGGAAGACAGAAGAGTTAGGGGGACTTGATCACCACATACAGGATTCTAAAAGGAATTGATAGGGTTCATAAAGACAGGCTATTTAACACAAGGGGCACGTGCACTAGGGGACACAGGTGGAAAATGAGTGCCCAAATGAGCCACGGAGGTATTAGAAAGAACTTTTTTAGTGTCAGAGTGGTTGACAAATGGAATGCATTAGGAGGTGATGTGGTGGAGGCTGACTCCATACAGTTTCAAATGCAGATATCATAGAGCCCAATAGGCTCAGGAATCTACACATCAGTTGATTGACGGAACCAAAGAGCCAGAGCTCAACCCCCGCAAGCACAAATAGGTGAGTTCAAGTATGTTTATTGCGACAAGAAAGAAATACATTTCAAAGGGATAGAGTAGCTTAGGCTATTTCTACGCCCGCTCGGCCCCCTGCAAGAACAACTAGGAGAGTACACACACACATTCACACCACCTCAACCTCCGCGTCTGACACATTCATGACAACAGGTGTGGGGATGGTCGAATTCTCCCGCCAATTTTCCCAGCATGCAGCTAAATAATTTGGCGCCAATTGACCGCGTGGAGGCCAGCAGACTCCGGCACAACCCGCTATTTGCCAGTCTCAGTCCCACTTTAAAATGGCGCCCAGATGAGCGATAGTGTACCTGGGCTGGCCCGGTTATTTGGACTCCGGGCGATGGTATCGGAAATAACTAGCTTTATTATAATGACTTTGCATGCAGATCTGCTGGGCGGTGTGTGTGTGTATGTCTGTATTTACTATTTGTGGGTTGAGCTGTTAGCTCCTGGACCCCGCCTGTCAAACCATCGGTTGTCTTAATGTACTGACTGTCGAACTGTATGTGTGTAGTAGACAGTTAAGTCTACTACACACACACACACACACACACACACACACACACACACACACACACACACACACACACACACACATACACATACACATACACACACACACACACATACACATACACACACACACACAAACACACACACACACACACACACACACACACACACACACACAACACACCACACACACACACACACACACACACACACACAGGTAGCCAGGTAGCCTGGTGGATTGCGCGCAGGACTTGTAATTCTGTGGCGCGGGTTCGATTCCCGCACCCGCAGAAACAAATGGGCAAAGTTTCTTTCACCCTAATGCCCCTGTTACCTAGCGGTAAATAGGTACCTGGGAGTTAGTCAGCTGTCACGGGCTGCTTCCTGGGGTGTGTGTGTGTGTGTGTGGTGTGAAAAAAAAAAGTAGTTAGTGTAGTTAGTAAACAGTTGATTGACAGTTGAGAGGCGGGCCGAAAGAGCAAAGCTCAACCCCCGTAAAATACAACTAAGTGAATACAACTAAGTGAATACACACACACACACACACACATACTCACAACTAGGTGAGTACACACATGATGTTTCGCGGATGAGTGGACAGCACTCGGGGGGGGGGGGGGTCGTAGTCTAAGGCCCGGGCTCGATTTCCGGCGCCGGCGAGAAACAAAATGGGCAGAGTTTCTTTCACCCTGATGCTCATGTTCACCTAGCAGTAAATAGGTACTTCGTAGTTAGACAGCTGTTACGGGCTGCTTCCTGGAGATATATGTGTGTGTGTGTATTAGAAATATATGTAGTATATATAATTGAGAAAAATAGATTGGTTGGTTAGAAAGGCGGGGCCCAAGAGCTAATACCTCGATTCTGCAGACACAAATAGTAAATACACAGGATGCAGTGCATAGTAGTTGTCTAACTCCCAGGTATTGCTAGGTAACAGGAGCATCAGGGTGAAAGAAACTGCCCATTTGTTTCTCGCCGGCGCCGGGAATCGAACCCCGATCCACAGAATTACGTGTCCAGCGTGCTGTCCACACACACACACACACACACACACACACACACCACACACACACACCACACACACACACACACACACACACCTCGCCAGAGGTGTGCTCAGAGCCAGAGCTCAACCCCTGCAAGCACAACTAGGTGAGTACACCCACACACACACCTCGGCCTTCGGGGGGCCGATGGTTGAGCGAACAGCACGCTGGCCGCGTGATCCTGTGGTCTCGGGTTCGATTCCGGTCGCCGGCGAGAAACAATGGGCAGAGTTTCTTTCACCCTAATGCACCTGTTACCTAGCAGTAAATAGGTACCTGGTACTTAGTAAGCTGTCACGAGCTGCTTCTGGTGTGTGCGTGGTGTTGGGGGAAAAAAGTAGTTAGTAACAGTTGATTGACAGATGAGAGGCGGGCCGAAAGAGCAGAGCTCATCCCCCGCAAGCACAACAAGGTGAATTACAACTAGGTGAATACACACTAACTACCATCATCCTTCTCAAATTTGGCTGCAGCCCAAGCTGCCTAAAATTCCCAAATATCTGTCCTCGTCTCTCTCTCTCTCTCTCTCTCTCTCTCTCTCGTTCGAAGATCTGTTATGCTCCCTTTCTCTCCTAATATCATCTTCATTATTGTGTATTGTGCGAGTCTCCAGTGATCCCATTTTCTGTGGCTTCGTGCATTATTCAATTCTCAACTGTCCTTCTCTTTTCTTGCCCCCNGTCATCCGAAGGAGGGGCAATAAACTCACGGGTCAGACAGGGACAAGTTCAGAATGAACCAGAGTTTTGCGCAGTCCCGTTTTGGAACCTGAAACAGGCAGGAAACCCACCGGATGGATGTCATTTCAACCATGCCCAAGTGAACCTATTCCGAGATGACTCAACAGAGTGCAGGAGAAGAGGCCTGCCCCACTAACCCAGAAACCCCGAAGGAGAGGGGCCACCCAATGCCTCCGCAGGCCGAACGAAATGACTGAACGGCCCACAAATTGTGGGACCAGGCATGAGCAAAGAGAGCTAGCCTCGCCCTCATCGCCCCATCAATGGGACGAACCACAAAAGGGTCGACACTCTTTATGAGAACAAAACCTGTGCAAAGGGCGAGCACCAGGGCGACCAGACGAAGATGGTTCTGAAACTGGCACTTCTGGCCTACCGCGATGGAAGGACTCCGAGCCCTGGTATAACCCTTCCGGAAAAACACCCCTCCCCTGAGAACCAACAATTCCGACATAGGGCGGCAACTAGAAGAGTCTGCCTGCAAATACTGCACAACCGCAGACTCTGCAAACAGGAAAGGGTAAAGAGGAGAAGAAATCTTAAGAGCCAGGGCCCAAACAGATTCCACAGAGGAAGCAAGCACCGCCTGCCGATATTGCGAACCATGAAGCAACAGCGACACTGCATCCCATAGGATCGGCGCAAACAGCTTCAAAAGTGCAGCCGATGCACTCACTGCCGAGGCAAATTCACCTGACCCAGGAATGGCCCCAAGTGCTTCAACATCCTCCTCAAGCCAGTCTGAGGACAGCTCGAGAAGGGAAAAGAAACGCAAGACCGAAGCCAACAGGCTACCGGCATTCAAGTCCTCAGCGACCAAAGCAGCCGAAAGGGAAGGAACCTGCACATGCAGTTGCACCACACCAACATCCTGAGGAAGGGCAGGGGGCAAACAACCACATATTGAGGTGCTCAAAGTCGCCCCCAGGAAAAACCTGGACACCTTGACTGAGCCTCATATGAGCTTCGCACCACTCAAGCAGGCAGGACCGGCAGAACGAATGCCACACCTCCAACACGAAGAAAGCACAGTCAGCAAATGAGGCCGACTCCAGAACCTCATAACGAACCCAGTAAGGATAAGAAGATTCATACATGAAAGAAGACGGATCCATTACGATGGCATAATCCGGGTCGCACAGGTGAAGATCCATTACGATGGCATAATCCGGGTCGCACAGGTGAAAATTCAAATTCAGTCACATTCAAAAGGTGACACCCCTAGGGTCAACACTTGCAGCAGAGGAGCTCCAGCATATTTCAACAATCCTAAGTATTGTAGTACAGGTTGAGGATAGTGAGTGGTGTCCCAGAGAACATAAAGGTATAGTGCTTTTGAAAAATAGGTGAGATAATAGGAATGTGCCAAGGGAAGTGAAAAATTGGCTGAGAAAAAGTTGCCCCTATAGTGTTTACAGTGCAGAGAAGAACATTCAAGATGGCCACTGACAAGAGGAAATACAAAACAGAGCTTGATTTTGAGGGATTCAATGAAGAAAGCATTGATATTAGCAGTCTACACAACAAGTTGGTAAAATTAGATACTATAGTGAACTCTCATGTAGAAATAATTAGTAAATTGAAAGAAAGTAATGATCATTTGAATAGCAAAGTTTTAGGTCTTGAGGGTTTAGTGAAAGACTTGCGCAAGGAAAAGAGTCAATTGGAAACAAATTGCAAAGCCATGGAAGAAGAAAATATACTCTTAAAAATAGCTTTGGAAGAAGTTAGAGCAAATTTAAACATAAATGATTACAATAGGCTAGGCAAGGAAATTCAAGAGGAGAAACAGCTTTTGTCAGCACAGATGGAGGAAGTTACACAGGGAATAGAACAGTGCAAGAAAGATATGCAACTCACTTATGCACAAGTGGCCAAGGAGAAGAAAAAATGGAAGCAGCAGTAAAGGAAGCCCAAAATGCAGCAACCAAGATAAAACAAACATTAGGCTGGAAGTGAGAAAGGAATTGGCATCTAACCCGAGGTTGGTGCAAAACACAGTTGATCGGAGTAAGTCCCTGATAATTTTTGGCTGCAAAGAAAAGGAGATAACATCTAGGTCAGAAAGAGCTGTAGAAGAAGCAAAAGTAGTAGATAAAATTGTTGGCCTCGTGGAAGGTCTTACAACCAAAGAGAATGTGTGCGACTACAGGAGAATAGGCAGATATGTAAAAGGGAAAGATCGACCTTTGAGGATCACCCTAAACGGTGCCAAGCAGATGGAAGAAGTACTAAGGAATGCTAGAAAGTTACAAAGTGATGAGGATGGGAAAATGTGGTCATTAAGACGAGATCTTTCAAGAGAAGACAGAGAGAAGCTGAAACTGAACCTCGCTGAGGCAAAACGTTTAAATGAGAGCAGGAATGAAGAAGAAATCAAATCTTTTTTCTACAAAGTGTTAGGGGTAGGCAGACCAGTAAAGTGGTACATAAAGGCAAACCAACACAATCAATAGAGAGAGGGAGTGAAGAATAAGGAGAGGGGGAACAAGTTCCTGAAGATTGCATACACCAACATAGATGGAGTAAGATCGAAGATATTGGAGTTAAGTGATGTAATACAGATGCAGACACCAGACATTGTTGCACTCACGGAGACAAAACTTGAAGATGATATTTTAAATGAGGTCATATTCCCAAGGGGCTACTCAATTTGGAGAAGGGACAGAAAAATTAGGAAAGGCGGTGGCGTTGCTGTGCTGGTGAAAGAACACATAAAGGTGAAGGAAATAATGACTGCCAATCCACAAGAGGTTGACATAATAGCACTAGAGATCTGCCATGAAGATGATAAACTAATGGTCATAAATGCATATAGTCCACCACCAAGCAGCACATGGTCAAAGGAGGAGCTAGATAGTAAACGAGAAGGTCTTATAACAATAATGAGAGAGATTATAGCGAGAGCGGATAACGATAGGTCACGACTGTTGATAGTTGGTGACTTCAACTTGAAATCCATAGACTGGGAAGCATATGAAGCTAAAACAGAAGATTTTTGGACCTGTAAATTTGTAGACCTCATCCTGGAAACATTCTTGTATCAACATGTTAAACAAGCTACGAGGATGAGGGAAGGGGACGTTCCCTCCATGCTAGATTTGATATTTACCAGGAAGGAGGAAGAAGTATTTGACATTCAGTACCTTCCTCCCTTGGGTAAAAGTGACCATGTCTTTTTGGGAATAAAGTATGCAATGCGTTATAATCTGGAAGAAAATAAGGAGGATGAGGCAGTTGAAAAACCTGACTTCAAGAGAGGACATTATGGCAACCTTAGAAATTTTTTTAGTGAGTATAATTGGACAGACTTGTTGCTAGGCAAGGAAGTGAATGAGATGTATGTCAAGTTTTGTGAAATATATGATAAAGGCACAAACAAATTTATACCAAAACAGAGATGCAGAACTAGGAAACAGGATTGGTTCAATAGGAATTGCGAGAGGGCCAGAGACCAAAAGACACAAAAATGGAATCAATACAGGAAGAGGCCAAACCCCAAACATACAAACGATACAAAGATGCAAGAAACAACTACACAGCAGTGA
The DNA here is from genome assembly GCA_020271785.1 of Procambarus virginalis. Taxonomy (NCBI): domain Eukaryota; kingdom Metazoa; phylum Arthropoda; class Malacostraca; order Decapoda; family Cambaridae; genus Procambarus; species Procambarus virginalis. Next base: position 1,533,311 of record WNGS01072847.1, on the reverse strand, counting down.
GGAGAGAGGCAGAAAGAAATTTTGAAAAAGGGATTGCAGACAAATGTAAAACAGAACCAGGTCTATTCTACAAATTCATAAACAACAAATTGCAGGTAAAGGATAATATTCAGAGGTTGATAATGGGAAATAGATTCACGGAAAATGAAAAGGAAATGTGTGAAACACTAAACGAAAAGTTCCAAAGTGTGTTTGTACAAAATGAAATCTTTAGGGAACCAGACACAATAAGAATTCCAGAGAACAACATAGAGCACATAGAGGTGACTAGAGACGAAGTGGAAAAAATGCTCAAGGAGCTAAGTAAGAACAAGGCAGTTGGTCCAGATGGAGTTTCACCATGGGTTCTGAGAGAGTGTGCACCTGAGCTCAGCATTCCACTTCAGCTGATTTTTCAGGCATCCCTGTTTACAGGAGTTGTAGCTGATGTGTGGAAAAAGGCTAACATAGTTCCAATCTACAAAAGTGGAAGCAGGGAAGACCCCCTTAATTATAGACCTGTATCATTGACAAGTGTAATAGTCAAAATATTGGAAAAATAATTAAAACTAAATGGGTAGAACACCTGGAGAGAAATGATATAATATCAGACCGACAGTATGGTTTTCGATCTGGAAGATCCTGTGTAACGAACTTACTCAGTTTTTATGATCGAGCAACAGAGATTTTACAGGAAAGAGATGGTTGGGTTGACTGCATCTATCTGGACCTAAAAAAGGCTTTCGACAGAGTTCCCCATAAGAGGTTGTTCTGGAAACTGGAACATATTGGAGGGGTGACGGGTAAGCTACTAACATGGATGAAAAATTTCCTAACTGACAGAAAAATGAGGGCCGTAATCAGAGGCAAGGTATCGGATTGGAGGAATGTCACGAGTGGAGTACCACAGGGTTCAGTTCTTGCACCGGTAATGTTCATTGTCTACATAAACGATCTACCAGAGGGATTACAGAATTACATGAACATGTTTGCTGATGATGCTAAGTTAATAGGGAAGATAAGAAACCTAGATGATTGTCATGCCCTTCAAGAAGACCTGGACAAAATAAGTATTTGGAGCAACACTTGGCAAATGGAATTTAATGTGAATAAATGCCATGTTATGGAATGTGGAATTGGTGAACATAGACCCCACACAACCTATAAATTATGTGAGAAATCTTTAAAGAATTCTGATAAAGAAAGGGATCTAGGGGTGGTTTTAGATAGAAAACTGTCACCTGAGGACCACATCAAGAACATTGTGCGAGGAGCCTATGCTACACTTTCTAACCTAAGAATTGCTTTTAAATACATGGATGGAGAAATACTAAAGAAATTGTTCACGACTTTTATTAGACCAAAGCTGGAATATGCAGCGGTTGTATGGTGCCCTTATCTTAAGAAGCACATCAACAAACTGGAAAAGGTGCAACGACATGCCACTAAGTGGCTCCCAGAAATGAAGGACAAGAGCTATGAGGAGAGGTTAGAGGCATTAAATATGCAAAAACTAGAAGATAGAAGAAAAAGAGGCGATATGATCACTACGTACAAAATAGTAACAGGAATTGATAAAATCGACAGGGAAGATTTCCTGAGACCTGGAACTTCAAGAACAAGAGGTCATAGATTTAAACTAGCTAAACACAGATGCCGAAGAAACATAAGAAAATTCACCTTCGCAAATAGAGTGGTAGACGGTTGGAACAAGTTAAGTGAGAAGGTGGTGGAGGCCAAAACCGTCAGTAGTTTCAAAGCGTTATATGACAAAGAGTGCTGGGAAGACGGGACACCACGAGCGTAGCTCTCATCCTGTAACTACACTTAGGTAATTACACTTAGGTAACCCAACAATGGCCTACGCATCCACATTGCAGTGGGATGCGAGAGACTGGAACTGAAAACCACGGAAGGACTGGAAACGAAAGAAACCCACTGGATCACGGTTAACGAACTGGAGAGGGGTAGATGACAAATCAACTCGTACGGACGGGGGAAAAAGAAAAAACCTGCCGCCTTTGGAACACCAAAACCCTGCTCAGAGGGTACAAAAACCAAGTGGGGTCCAATGAGGACCTAAGGCCCTCAAATCAACCCTCTGCTGCCCAGGGAACCCAGGGCAGGGAAGGGGTTGACCCCACCATGGGGTCAACCCTTCCGGGGCCGAGCCTTCCTCCAAACCCCACAGCCTCAAAGGAAAAGGCAGGAGGAGCTAAAGCCGAACGAATGGGGGCCCACAGGTCAGACCAGAAGCTCCGACCAGAGGACCAGACTCCAATGGTTCCATCGCCACGCCGGAAGGGGCATTCCCGAAACCACCCGAGTCTCAAAGCCAACTAAACCCTGCCCGGACAACAAAGCCTCAGACACTTCAGAGCCGGAAGCAGGGGGTGGGGAAGAGGACCAGGATGAACAACAGAAGGGGAAGGACTAGGGGGAGTGGACGGAACAAAAGTCAAGGTGACAAACACCCCCAAGTCCAGGTCCCTAAACCAAAACTGGGGCAATTTCGGGTCATCTGGGTTAGCAATCAACCTGGTGCGTTGCAGCAACCTAAACCGAGCATGCATAGCCGAAGCTGCCTGCAATTGTAGATCATGATCAGTGGACTGGGCGAATTGAAGTACGAGAAAGGAACAAAACTCGCAAGATTCCGGGTCGAAAGTGTCACCAACCCAACTGGCAGCATGACAGAGGCACAACCGGTGAGCGTCACCCTAAGACAAAGGGACAGAGCAACCTTCAATCTCGCACGAAGCGAGAGGGTACCCACAGGTCACATCCAGCGGGCCAGAGAGCCCTTGTTGAGTTCCCAGGGCCCTTAGTTGAGTAATCTCACTAAGGGAAGCCCAGGCAGGGTACTGCTAACCAGCACCCAAAAACTACCAAGCAAAACTGCTATAGCTCAGCCCCCCGGGACGTGTACACTCACGGGGGCCTAGCAGAGAACCATCAAAACTCTAAGGGGTGTGACCAAACCAAAAAGCAGACCCTCCACCATGCAGGAAAAAAGAAAAAGAAAATCCTGCAAGAGGACAACGTACCTATGCGGAACAGAGCCGGCCGCTATGAGAGGTGATAACTAGCTGCACAGTACCCTGCATCCCCACCAGTGACAAAAACTACCCTCTACCCAGAGGCAAACGGGAGCAATAACCACCCCAGCTGACTCTAAGGGCGGTCAATCACCGAGCAGCAAAAGACACAACAGAGGTAGATCCCAAGAACACTTGTGGAAGGTAACCCCAAGCCCTCAAGGGCAGTACTTACAGGGCACCTAGGTAAGGTGGGCCTAGGCGTATGCAGCCCCAGTACTCGTGTTACTCCTGGCTCGCACACCACCCCACAGAAGAACACCGCCGCTATGGACAGCACTGCTCAAAAGGATGGAGCCAGAGTCGGTCGACCACCACCAAACACAACAGCAACTGAACTGGGGTTGGGTAGCCGGCGTGGGAGGTTTAGGACCCCCTTTCCCCTCCCAGGGAGGGGGGAGTTGTACCGCAGTGTGGCAGCTGTGGTGACATCATGTTTGTTTGCTTGTTTCTGATTGGAGAGTTCTGTTGCTCGTTCGGCTTTCGGTTAGCAATTTTTCACGAGCTGTAGCTTGCTTGAGATTCCTACCTTTCTGGGAGCCTGACCTGGTAGATGGCAGATACAGACTGCTTCCAACTACACTGGTGTGTCTACAGGCCATTGCTCTTTATGCCTCTCTGAGGAGGCCAGGTTCTGGTGCTGGTCCCCGGTAGGCCTAGAACTCCATCGATTGATGTTGCCATGGTCTAATACACATCAGCCTGGTATAGCTCCAAGAAACTGAAGGGGGCTCTCCACAGAAAAGAAGTATCAGAGATGGAAAGTGAAACGAGATAAAAAGAGTATAAATTTGTTGTTTTAAAAGCTCAATAATAATTAACCATCACAGGTATGATATCAATTACAGTATAGTACTTCTTTTATAAAGTCTGGTATGATTCAGATTTATGTAAGATAGTAAAATAAAAAATAAATTAAATATTTTACCAACATGTATATTTAAATTTCCTCTTGGAAAGAAATATTTGTAAGTGCAGAGTGGACTATCAAACCTCTCAGGATAACCCGGCTGTACTGGACACCACGCCACCACTCTAATTTCTGGCGGAAGAACTGGAAAATGAAACACCATGTTAAAAGTATGATATTAAAAGCTATTCAGAGGCACAAGCAAAATGATCAAAATAAGAACTTCAATGTGGTTTCGGTATCATTTGCGACTATAGCCACAAGCTTGTAATTAATACAACACAGGTAGCCCACGATTTACACTGATTTGCAGAATGTGACCTAAGACCAGCACAATTTGTTTTTTAACACCAAAATTGGAAAAGCCAGAGTGACACTTTAATGTATGAGAGGAAGCATGAGAGTGAGTGCACACAAGTTGTGGTTTTGGTGTATGATGGTTCTCACTGCTCCTGATGCATGTGCCGCTGTCAACTTTCACTTATGCCTGTCTGCAAAATTTAAGAATGCTCCTTAACACCACATTCTCATTTCATGACTTTTGACAATTACAGTGCTGCCAAACAGATGGAAGAAGTACTAAGGAATGCTAGAAAATTATAAAATGATGACGATGGGAAAGTGTGGTCGTTAAGACGAGATCTTTCGAAAGAAGATAGAGAGAAGCTGAAACTGAACCTCACTGAGGCAAAACGTTTAAATGAGAGCAGGAATGAAGAAGAAATCAATTTTTTTCTACAAAGTGATAGGGGTAGGCAGACCAGTAAAGTGGTACATACAGGTAAAGGCAAACCAACAAAATCATTAGAGAAAGGGGGAGTGAAAAATAAGAAGAGGGGGAACAAGTTCCTGAAGATTGCATACACCAACATAGATGGAGTAAGATCAAGATACTGGAGTTAAGTGATGTATACAGCTGCAGACACCAGACATTGTTGTACTCACGGAGACAAAACTTAAAGATGTTATTTTAAATGAGGTCATATTCCCAAGGGGCTACTCAATTTGGAGACGGGACAGAAAAATTAGGAAAGGCGGTGGCGTTGCTGTGCTGGTGAAAGAACACCTAAAGGTGAACGAAATAATGACTGCCAATCCACAAGAAGTTGACATAATAGCACTAGAGATCTGCCATGAGGATGACAAACTAATGATTATAAATGCATATAATCCACCGCTAAGCAGCACATGGTCAAAGGAGGAGCTAGATAGTAAACGAGAAGGTCTTATAACAATAATGAGAGAGATCATAGCAAGAGCGGATAACGATAGTTCACGATGTTGATAGTCGGCGACTTCAACTTTAAATCCATAGACTGGGAAGCATATGAAGCTAAAACAGAAGATTTCTGGACCTGTAAATTTGTAGACCTCATCCGGGAAACATTCTTGTATCAACATGTTAAACAAGCTACGAGGATGACGGAAGGGGACGTTCCCTCTATGCTAGATTTGATATTTACCAGGAAGGAGGAAGAAATATTTGACATTCAGTACCTTCCTCCCTTGGGTAAAAGTGACCATGTCTTTTTGGGAATAAAGTATGCGATGCGTTATAATCTGGAAGAAAATATGACGGTCGATGCAATTGAAAAAACCTGACTTTAGGAGAGGACATTATGGCAACCTTAGGAAATTTTTTAGTGAGTATAATTGGACAGACTTGTTGCTAGGCAAGGAAGTGAATGAGATGTATGTCAAGTTTTGTGAAATATATGATAAAGGCACAAAAAAATTTATACCAAAACAGAGAAGCAGAACTAGGAAACAGGATTGGTTCAACAGAAAGTGCGAGAGGGCCAGAGACCAAAAGACACAAAAATGGAATCAATACAGGAAGAGGCCAAACCCCCAAACATACCAGCGATAAAAAGATGCGAGAAACAACTACACGGCAGTGAGGAGAGAGGCAGAAAGAAATTTTGAAAAAAAAAGGGATTGCAGACAAATGTAAAACAGAACCAGGTCTATTCTATAAATTCATAAACAACAAATTGCAGATAAAGGATAATATTCAGTGGTTGAAAATGAGAAATAGATTCACGGAAAATGAAAAGGAAATGTGTGAAACATTAAACGAAAAGTTCCAAAATGTGTTTGTACAAAATGAAATCTTCAGGGAACCAGATACAATAAGAATTCCAGAGAACAACATAAGAGCACATAGGTGTGTCTAGAGACGAAGTGGAAAAAATGCTCAAGGAGCTAAATAAGAACAAAGCAGTTGGTCCAGATGGAGTTTCACCATGGGTACTGAGAGAATGTACACCTGAGCTCAGCATTCCTCTTCAACTGATTTTTTCAGGTATCCCTGTTTACAGGAGTTGTAGCTGATGTGTGGAAAAAGGCTAACATAGTTCCAATCTACAAAAGTGGAAGCAGGGAAGACCCCCTTAACACTTTCGCGCTGTCGGCGAAGCGAAAAAAAACTTCCATATTTACTTTCGGCGTTACGCGCGCCTAAGCGGTAAGACCTAAAAGTGTATACTCTTTTTACTGTCCTGACACTATTTGTAGGCCTACGTACTTAAATTTGGTATCACTTTGTTCGCAATAGAATTGTCTATAAGAACATACATATAAAATGCTGCCAAAGCAGAAGGAATATCAACACCAAATAAAAAACTATTGAGATCACTTGCCGAGAGCGCCAAACAGCAACAAAATGTTTCCACTCTCTTAATGATTGCGAAGACCACATTTATCCTACATCGTTGATTATGGTGTCATTGGAACCACAATAAAATTCTCTATACAGACATATGCATATAAATATAGAATCAATGTCGCAACCGACCCACAAGACGGTGGCAAGTGGCTGAAGTGTTACCCGTGGCGGCATATTGGCTGCATATCGGCGAAATGTGTATATTCAATTCACTGTCCTGACATTATTTTTGGATGTACGTATTTAATTTTTGTACCAATGTGTTCGCAATAGAATGTTCTAGAAGAACATATGTATAAACCGTCACATAAGGATGCGTTCGACCGGCAACAAACATAAAAACTAAGTCGATCGTACTCGTCGTGTCAATAATACATTGTTATACCAAGATGATTCACTGCCATGCCGTTTTCTTTAACCCTCAAACCGCTAGGGGCCCAAATGGAATTCACACCCACAGGCGCAACAAAAAAAAAAATCCAAAAAATTCTTTCGTCTTATAGAATTGTTTATTTTTGTTCCCTGATCACGGAAAAAAAAAAAATCGTAGGTAGCATATTTTAGCCGCAGTAGGGTAGGGAAGTGTGGCAAAAAAGGGGCGTTGGCAGAGCCTTCGCCAGACGAGGTCTACTCCGCCCGAGCTGTCAGACGGCAGTTGCCACAAATATATTATTTCCTAATTATTTCAATGTCTCTGATTGATTTTTTCTTAGTTTTTTTGCAGTAATATTATTCCATACAGTGAATTGTGGTATATTTATATTATAAAATGTGTGAACCATCGCTGTACTCAAAATTATGGTGTGCATATAAGTGATTCAATTATTATGTTCATAAAACAATAAACAAATAGTTTTGCTGTTGTTACACTATATACACAGGTTATATATAAGTATCTGCATGTTTTGTTCACCATAACGAACTACTAAGTTGGTCTTGCGAGTCAAAAAGCAACGAGGAGTGGCCGCCACACACCAGCGAGCCACTCACTGCCACGCCCTCCCTCAACACCACCTCACTCACCCTCATTTACCTCCCACAATACTGTTTTTGCATTAATTCACTATACACAGACGTTATATATACGTATTTACATGTTTTGTTCACCATAACTGTACATCTAAGCTTGTATGGTGAGTAAACGCACAAAGACGTAGCTACTCCACAGTCAGCTGATCGGCGGCCGCCCTCAAGGCCACACGCACTAATATTTCTCCTCCAACAATATGGGTTGTGGTGTTATTATGCTATATACACACATTATATATAAGTATCTACCTGTTTTATTCACCATACTTGTACAAATAAGCTGGTATGGTGCTCAAAGACCCTTTGTGGCCACAGGTAAACAACACGATAATTCCTGCAGACGACGCTCCTCTCACCAAAATGGCGGCTCCCAACCTACTCCTCTCGCTGTTATCTCACACTATACACACGTTATATGCAAGTATCTACATTTGTGTTCACCATAGCGAACCACTAAGCTGGTATGGTGAGTGCAGTCAATAAATGGTGGCCACACACAGTCAGAAGACAACGCCACAATCCTCCCTCCACAGCCGTACTCCTCCCTCCATCGAGATCAGCGCTAAATATCTCCACAATTAAGCTGTTATCAGAATCCTGGTCAGTTTTATCAAATTCAGGGGGCTTCAGTAATACTATCACTGCTAAATAATAGCAGTATCACTTATATTTTGGCATTTGTAGGCGATGCTGTGGTCACAAGCTGAACAGCGGTGCTGTGAGCTCGTGCTGCGTGCGCCAGCCTTGGTGGCTGGCGCAATACTGACGTTCTCACTCTCAAGAATGTTGGGCTGGATTTTTTTTCTAGGTGGGATCTGGCAACTATCAGTCGTGGCTGTACTATAGCTGCCCCTATCCCAGGCGGGGTGTTTAAATTATAGCGCTAGACACGAAATCATATATAAATGATGTGCGCGATTTCGGTTTTGTCATTGATATCATTTATATATGATATGCGCGGTTTAAGGGTTAATAAGCTCTTCGGTTATTAGAAAAAACGTAAATTTCATGGCAAACATTTCTAAACTATCCCCAACAAAATCGGATAGAAAATGGAATTTATACAAATATTTTACCGCTCGACGCACGGAGTCGTTCAACAAGCACAACGGTGAGAAAAATAGTGCACTATACCGCTCGAATCAAGAGCACGAAAGTGTTAATTATAGACCGGAATCATTGACAAGTGTAATAGTGAAAATATTGGGAAAAAAATTAAAACTAAATGGGTAGAACACCTGGAGAGAAATGATATCAGACAGACAGTATGGTTTTCGATCTGGAAGATCCTGTGTATCGAATTTACTCAGTTTCTATGATCGAGCAACAGAGATATTACAGGAAAGAGATGGTTGGGTTGACTGCATCTATCTGGACCTAAAAAAGGCTTTCGACAGAGTTCCACATAAGAGGTTGTTCTGGAAACTGGAAAATATTGGAGGGGTGACAGGTAAGCTTCTAACATGGACGAAAAATTTTCTGACTGATAGAAAAATGAAGGCAGTGATCAGAGGCAATGTATCGGACTGGAGAAATGTCACAAGTGGAGTACCACAGGATTCAGTTCTTGCACCAGTGATGTTTATTGTCTACATAAATGATCTACCAGTTGGTATACAGAATTATATGAACATGTTTGCTGATGATGCTAAGATAATAGGAAGGATAAGAAACTTAGATGATTGTCATGCCCTTCAAGAAGACCTGGACAAAATAAGTACATGGAGCGCCACTTGGCAAATGGAATTTAATGTTAATAAATGCCATGTTATGGGATGTGGAATAGGAGAACATAGACCTCACACAACCTATATATTATGTGAGAAATCTTTAAAGAATTCTGATAAAGAAAGAGATCTAGGGGTGGTTCTAGATAGAAAACTATCGCCTGAGGACCACATAAAGAATATTGTGTGAGGAGCCTATGCCATGCTTTCTAACTTCAGAATTGTTTTTAAATACTGTACATGGATGGCGATATACTAAAGAAATTGTTCACGACTTTTGTTAGGCCAAAGCTAGAATATGTAGCAGTTGTGTGGTGCCCATATCTTAAGAAGCACATCAACAAACTGGAAAAGGTGTAAAGACATGCTACTAAGTGGCTCCCAGAACTGAAGGGCAAGAGCTACGAGGAGAGGTTAGAGGCATTAAATATGCCAAAACTAGAAGACAGAAGAAAAAGAAGTGATATGTTCACTATATACAAAATAGTAACAGGAATTGATAAAATCGATAGGGAAGATTTCCTGAGACCTGGAACTTTAAGAACAAGAGGTCATAGATATAAACTAGCTAAACACAGATGCCGAAGAAATATAAGAAAATTCACTTTCGCAAACAGAGTGGTAGACGGTTGGAACAAGTTAGGGGAGAAGGTGGTAGAGGCCAAGACCGTCAGTAGTTTCAAAGCGTTATATGACAAAGCGTGCTGGGAAAACAGGACACCACGAGCGTAGCTCTCATCCTGTAACTACACTTAGGTAATTACACTTAGATAATTACAGGTGGAAAGTAAGTGCCCAAATGAGCCACAGAGATATTAGAAAGATTTTTTTTAGTGTCAGAGTGGTTGACAAATGGAGTGCATTAGGAAGTGATGTGGTGGAGGCTGACTCCATACACAGTTTCAAGTGTCGATATGATAGAGCCCAATATGCTCAGGAATCTGTACACCTGTTGATTGACAGTTGAGAGGTGGGACCAAAGAGCTAGAGCTCAACCCCCGCAAACACAACTAGGTGAGTACTAGGTGAGTAGAGACACACAGACGTGAAAAGAAAATTACAAGCCGCAGACCAGTGGGCAGAGAACACCACGCGGGCCAAGCGAAGAAGGCAAAAAACCAGCGTTGAATGTAATGAAACGCCATTTTCTGGGCGAGTCCCGGAGGCTCCCCGGAGCTATCCCAGGCTGATATGCTAATGTCAGACTTTGGCATCAGTCATGTGTATGGAGTTCTTAGGCCTACCGGGAACCACGGCCAGAACCGGGCCCCCTCAGAGAGGCAAGGGGAGCAATGGCCTATAGAAGCCCCCGTGTGGTTGGAAGCATTCTATGTCTGCCATCGACCGGGACAGGCACCCAGAAAGGTAAGTGCCCCAAAACAAACCCCTATTCTGGTTAAAATTGCTACCAAAAGCCGAACTAGTGGATAGAACTCCCAAAAGAAAAACTAGCAAACTAGTGTGACGTCACACACTGCCGCGCCGCTGTCTGCGCAGCTCCCCCCTCCCCGGGAGGGGGAAGGGGGAGCCCCAGACCCTCCGCGCCGGCTACCCACCCTCAGTTCTTGAGGCTGGATGTCAAAAACGCGAAAAAAACGCCGACCGGAGGGAGGGAGGGATGCCGGGGAGCCTCCGGGACTCACCCAGAAAATGGCGTTTCATTACATTCAACGCTGGTTTTCTGGGGGGAGCCCCGTCGGCTCCCCGGAGCTAACTACCCACAGACGGAAAAAAGAGAGGGACTTACCCGGGAGGCGGTCGTCGCTCACTCCTCAACTCGAAGCCGAGACAACGGGCTGCAACCGCCGACCCAACGCAACACAGGCCCGCCGGGGCCCAGGGACATTGACAAGGTAACGAGCAGCCAGGACCCTGTTCGACCGCCAAAAACCCGCGCCCGAATATCAGACCAAGACATATTCCCAAAAACGGCAGCAAGCGCCGCGAACTTCCGAACGTCATGGGCACGGGGATAGACCGCAGGCTGGCTAGACTTAATAACCCTGCGGACGACCTGAGAGACCCGCACCCGCGAACAGGGAAGAAGGGAAACCGGATCAACCCAAAGCGCGTCCCCGGACACAGAAGCCGTGGCGCGCAAATAACGGCGAAGCGCCGCAACCGGACACAAAACATGATGCACCCCGGCCTGACCAACCAAGCATCAACCACCCACGGACCCCTCCGGAACGCAGCAGTCTCATTCTTTGCCAGAAAAGAAGGAGACGGCTGCAAACGAACAAAACTATCACCACGACCAAAAGAGCAGAAGCCCCTGCGCCGGAGGAGAGCATGAAGCTCCCCGACCCGACCCCCAGAGGCCAAAGCCAACAAGAAAAGAGCCTTGGAAAAACAATCCCGGACCGAAGGGGCCACAACGAAACGAGGAGACGAAAGGAAAGCGAGCACCCTGTCCAAAGACCAGGACGGCTCAGGCGGCGCATGAGCAGGCCGGAGGTGAAACAAAGCACGAGACAGCTTGCGAAACGGCGCAGACGTGACATCGATGCCGAAAGCAAGCTGAAGCGGCTCCGCCAGCGCCGCACGATAGGAGGCGACAGTGTTAGGCATAAGATGACGGTCCTGAAACAACCACGAGAGGAAGGACAAGACCACCCGAACAGACAAGGAATGAACACGACGAAGACGCAAAAAGAAAGAGAAGGACCGCCAGGAAACTTCATACTGCCGCCGAGAGGAAGCCCGCAGGTGAGACACCAACAAGGAGGCCACCTGATCACCATAGAGATGATGATAAACTCGAGTCAAAAATACCATACGCGAAGACTCGAGGAGAAGATCGAACCAGCCACGTGACGTACCGGCCCGATCTGCTGAAAGAGGCGGAGCCGCGGAAAAACCCTCGGGTTCGGACACCGAGCAACCAGCACCGGAAACCAAGGCTGGGCCGGCCACCAAGGGGCCAGAAGGACAACTCTCCCCTGGTAAGTCTCTAAGCGAGTCAGGACCTGGAGCAACAGCTGAACCGGGGGAAAGAGGTACAGGAACCTCCACCTCGACCAGTCGAGCCGCAAGGCGTCGACCCCGACGGCCTCGCGATCGGGGAAGGGCGCCGCATACACGGGAAGACGCCGCGACCACGCCGACGCGAAGAGGTCCACCTCGGGACGCCCGAACGTCTGGCAAAGCCAGCGGAAGGACTCGTCGTCGACCGTCCACTCCGTGGAGAGGGGAACGAAGCGAGACAGGGCGTCCGCCAAGACGTTGGACACGCCCCGTACGTGAACAGCCAGGAGAGCCAAACCCCGAGAACTCAGCAGACGAGTCACCCGAAGCGACCAACCCCAAAGAGACAAGGACCGCATCGAACCCCCGCGGTTCAGGCAATGAACCACCGGAGAGCAGTCCGAATGGAGCCGGATCGTTGATCCGCGGGCCACCCGAATCCTCCGAAGAGCAAACCACACCGCCGCGAACTCCCGCACCGTGCTGTGAGCTCGACGGAAGGACGGACCCCAACGCCCCTGGCCGGCCTGGTGAGCACTGGTCACAAAACCCCAGCCTAGAGACGACGCATCCGTGTACACATCGAGCGAGGGCTCGGGAAGGCGCCATGGCACCGAACCCCGAAAAACCCGAAGAGGAAGCCGGTGACGCAGCAACCGACGCAAGGCCCCCGGGGGTCGAACCTTGCGATCGCGAGAGAGGCGGAAGGGGTGACCCCGAAGGAACCAGAACAGCCGACGAAGCCAAACCCGACCCGGCGGGTAGACCAGCATCGCGAAGTTCAGGCTCCCGCACAGCCCCTCGAGCAACCGCCGGGTGACCCGAGGGCCCACCAGAAACAGACGAAGGCGGGACCGCAGCCGCTGGAGAGACTCCGGAGGGAGAGACAAGGAGGAGGTGCGAGAGTCCCAAACGAGACCCAGCCAAGTCCGAACCTGAGAGGGAACCAGATGGGACTTCCTCCAGTTCACCAAGAACCCGAACCCGGCGAGCTGGGAAAGAACCAAATCCCTGGCTAGCAAGCAAGCAGACCGGCTGGGAGCCCAAACCAGCCAGTCGTCGAGGTAGGCCAACACCCGAACTCCTAGGAGACGCAACCGAGCCACTACTACCCGTGTAAGGCGCGTGAACACGCGAGGTGCCAGGTTCAACCCGAACGGGAGACAACGAAAGCGGTAACTCTGAAGCCCCACCACAAAACCGAGCCAGTCCCTGAACCGCGGATGAATCGGGACATGCCAATAAGCGTCCCGGAGGTCCAGGGACACCATCCAAGCGCCCGGCTCCAAAAGGAGCCGAACCTGAGACAGCGTAGTCATCCGGAAGGAGGGGCAATAAACCCAGGGGTTCAGACGGGACAAGTCCAGAATGAACCTCAGGTCCGCGCAGTCCCGTTTCGGAACCGGAAACAGACGGGAAACCCATCTGAGGGACGACGTCGGTTCGACGACGCCCAAACGTACCCACTCCAAGACGACGCGACGGAGCGCAGGGGAAGAAACTTGCCCTGCCAGCCCCGAACCCCCCAAAGGGGGAGGGGCCACCCAACGCCACCGCAGACCGCAAGACACGACCTGAAAGGCCCACGAATCGTGGGACCAGGCGCGGGCGAACAGCGCAAGCCGCCCCCCCATCGCCCCGTCAACGGGGCAAACCGCGAAAGGGCCGGCGACCCTTACGAGACCCAGAACCCCGCACAGGGCGAACACCGCGCCGACCAGACGAGGGCGGGTCCGCAGCAGGAGCCGAACCCGAACCTGACACCAGAGGCCTACCACGACGAGAGGAACCCCGAGCTCTGGCACGACCCGCCGGGAAGACCCACCCGGGACCCCCGGAAGACCAACAAGTCCGACATCGGACGACAAGCCGCCGACGCAGCCTGAATAAACTGCGCCACGGCCGACTCCTCAAAAAGAAGAGGACAAAAGGGGGAAGAACGCCTAAGAGCCAGAGCCCAAGCAGATTCCACGGAGGAACCCAGCACCGCCTGCCGACACGCGAGACGGGAAGCATAAAACAGGGAAACCGCATCCCGCAAAATCGGCGTGAACAGCTTCAACAAGGCAGCGAACGAGCGCGCAGCCGAGGACAAGGCGCCAGACCCTGGGACGGACCCAAGCGTCCTCACATCCTCCACGAGCCAATCCGAGGACAGCTCCAGGATGGAAAAGAACCGCAAGGCCGAAGCCAAAAGGCCCCGGGCGCGCAAATCCTCCGCAACCAGCGCCGCCGAAAGGACGGGAACCTGCACATGAAGCTGAATAACGCCCACATCGCGGGGGAGGGCAGGGGCAAACAAGCACTCATTCAGGTACTCAAGCTCGCCCCCCAGGAAAACCTGAATCACCGTGGAAGCTTCCCGCCACTCCAACGTGCGGGAACGACAGAAGGAATGCCAGGAATCCAAAACAAGCAAAGGGCAGGCTGCTAGCCAGGAAGACTCCGGAACCTCGTAACGGAGCCAGAAAGGGAACGAAGTCCCAAACCTGAACTCAGATGGATCCATTCAGAGGCATAATCG
>WNGS01072847.1:1463760-1475694 GCA_020271785.1 Procambarus virginalis | reverse complement strand
TTTGTGAAGACTGTTGCCAGCATACTGAGTGGGAAGAATAGTGTGTGGAAAGAATAGTGTGTGGGAAGAATAGTGTGTGAGAAGAATAGTGTGTGGGAAGAATAGTGTGTGGGAAGAAGGTAGTCGTGTGTGGGAAGAATAGTGTGGTGGGAAGAATAGTGTAGTGGGAAGAATAGTGTGTGTGGAAGAATAGTGTGGGAAGAATAGTGTGTGGGAAGAATAGTGTGTGAGAAGAATAGTAGTGTGAGAAGAATAGTGTGTGAGAAGAATAAGTGTGCGGAAAGAATAGGGTTGACACTTACGTAGACGGTTACACATAAACGCCCCCCCCCCCACCTGTCCCACACACGTTGCAATACACACTTTACTTAAAAAGGTGCTTAAACAACACGTTTTGTTCAAGAACATAGACCGTTCGCACCCTCTTTCCTCCACCATTTTCACGAAAATTGTAAAGCAGAGAGGAGGGGGGCGGAGGGGGGGGAGCCACCGTAGGAAGTCACTCTAAATATTAGGATTTACTGAGCTATTATTAGGCTTAACCCTACTAACCTAACCTAAAACCTAACCTAACCTAAGACACATCTAATCTACGAATAAGTTAGAGTAACCTTAGGTCAACTCCTAGGTCACGCTGAACTAATTGTAATGTTGATTATTATCTTTTTTCTTTTATCTGTTTTAAATTAATAAAAAAATTTTTTGAATCATAATTAATTTTTTTTAATACAAAAAGGTTTTGTAATGTAAGTTTGAAACATGTAAGCAACGCACAATGATTAGTATGAGATGCTTTACCTAAACTCAGCACTAAGTTGTGCAGAACACCAACACAATTATCAATATAATTCAGCACATCTTCCGGAAAGATGAGCCGTTTTATACCGCGTGGAAACCCAAACTACATTGTGGGTGGGGCCAGAGCACGAACGGGGGAGATGTTTACAGCACTGAAAAGTAGAGGTGCAATAAGTGCCCTCTATACAACTCTATACCTGTTCCACAGCGTGAGATATGAATATCAGTGAGAGAATGTTTGGAGCAATACGTCTGCCGACCTGCAAGAAGGCAGACCGTCGCTCTACTGTCCAGCCCAAGTGGCTGTGGCTATGTACACACTAGGTAGGTAAACTCTACTACCAACATCCCTCCCACAACCATCCCTTCTAAAGCCATCCCTCTTTACCCCCCTTCCCTTCTTCCCTCCCTCCCTCCCTCCCACAACCATCCCTTGTAAAGTCATTTCTCCCGCCGTCCCACTCCCAACTTCCCTTCCACAGCCCTTTCACTTTCTCTTCCTCCCACAACCACCCCTCCCAAAGTCACCTCTCCCACCGTCCCTCCCACAGCCATCTCTCCCACCACCATCAACCACACCGCCTTTAAGCATACACACGTCAATTATAATAATAACGTAACAATTAACACTAAACTCCAAAGCAGTCCTCCAAACCTTAAGAAACCACAAGCTATCCCATGTAATCTTAATCCCCCAGAGCTCCCCGCGAGCTCCGGTAACAAGAACAACAACAGTTAACTGACTCCGCTAGTTAGGCAGGGATTTATGGAAATTTAATTGTAAACAAACAAACTCGAGGGAATACCACGAGACTGTGAAGATGTCAACATTACAGCCGGTACAGGTGCTTCATTACAGCCGTACAGGTGCTTCATTACAGCCGGTACAGGTGCTTCATTACAGCCGGTACAGTGCTTCATTACAGCCGGTACAGGTGCTTCATTACAGCCGGTACAGGTGCTTCATTACAGCCGTACAGTGCTTCCCCTAACCAGCCTCCTTCCATCAGCTTCCACCTGTTGACCTCTCGTACACGTTACGAGCATTTCCTTACATATTTTCTATTAATTTACTTTACCAGCTTCCCCGTATGTCCTCTTGTTAAACTTTCTCTTTCTCAATTTATACATGTAGCCCTGATTCCCTTGTCTATTCCGCTCAGTATCTTGTATGCTGTGATCATAGCTTCTCTTTGTTCTGCCTAAATTGAACGGGGATGAACTCCTGAACACACAACTACTAAGCACCAGTTTACAACACCAAGCTACCAGGTGTGGAACACCATCGAAATGTTAAAAGACGCAATGAACGTAAGATTATTCCAAGATGAGACGCCCCGCTCCCGCAGCCGAGAGCCCAAGAGCCTCGATCTACTCAATGGAAATTAGTCCCCCAACGGTACATAATTCCAAGGTGAAATGCAGACCCTCCCCCCCAAAAAGACCCTTAAATAGATCAACATATGTACAGAAGCATCAGTGTGTGAATGCAACACATTATTATGTTATACACATCCATATATGAATATGTGAAGATGTGAAGATTCTTAAAAGAAGAGGAAGCCGAGCTCAGCTACCACACCCACACACACACACACACACACACACACACACACACACACACATCGTGTCAGCAAGGCGGACAGCCCGCCTCCTGTACTCACACTATATTTCCATTTCCATACTTATTCCTTCACTCGTGCTTCTCCACTTCTTTACTTTAAAAAAATGGTTTTGAAGGGTCCCACTATCCTATCATTGTCCTGCTGTAGCTATAATTCCTTTATTGTGCTGTCGAACCCCACCAACCTCTGGCACCACCAACCACTCCCACTGCCACAACAACAACTGCCACCAAACAAACTTCAGCCAGCACTGCCCCCTTGCGCCCTACATGGTGCAAGATGCCTATCTTGGCACACAAGAGGTCCTGGAAGGCGCAAGATGGTGGGAGCGTCACCCAGAGACACCAGCCAGCCCAGCACCAGGCTACACACAACCAGGACGAAGCTCGGAGAGATAGACAGACAGACACGAGCAGAGGCTGACCAACGACACCTTGTTTAGTGGGTGTCCTTGTAGTGGGTGTTGAGGGTCCTTGTAGTGGTGTTGAGTGTTCTTGTAGTGGGTGTTAAGCGTCATGCCACTCCCCCCCCCTCCCCTTTAGCTTTGGAGGCATGGCAGGATGTGCAGAATACCCCCGTTGAAAAGCAGAGGGGCAACAGATACGCTGAGATAGAATTCAGCGTATCAAGAGAATTTCAAGAGATATATGACTCAAGAGAACTTGAATCAACATCAAGGGGCCCGAGACTGTTCAACACTCTCCCACTACACATAAGGGGCATGTAACTGGCCGACCCCCTCAAAGTATTCAAGAGAGAACTCGATAAGCACCTCCAAAGGATACCTGATCAACCAGACTGTGATTCATACGTCAGGCTGCGAGCAGCCGCGTCGAACCACACAGAAAATATGTAACTCGCCCACACATAAACTAAAGGTGGGACAGATAGTCTTACATTATGAATTAATGTAGATCATAAAATAACACTTGGCCTTAGCTGTCCCGTCCAACTTGTAAACGTCAAATTACCACAAACTGTTCCTTGCCACCATTCCGTTGTTGTTGTTTTAGATTTAGCTACTAAGAACGAAGTGTCCATGTAGCACGGGCTATGGTGAGCCGTAAAGCCATTCCGATCGCTGGCTCTTTAAATATGTTGACATCGGGGCCTAGCAAGGGGTGGAGGGCAGTTCGAGTGAGGCCGTCACCTCAACACATGAGATCCTCCTAGGTGCTCCTAGTCAACACCTGAGATCCTCCTAGGTGCTCCTAGTCAACACCTGAGCCTCCTAGGTGCTCCTAGTCAACACCTGAAAGCCTCCTAGGTGCTCCACGGCCACGCCAAATCTAGCTGGTCACCCAGCTCACCTTCAGGGCTGACAGCGTAAGTTGGATATAAACACCAAGAACCACGAGCTTCTTAACCTCCAAGACCAACGTACTTACACTCTCACCTTGCACGCTAATAAGAGGTCAGAGCCAAGTGTAGACACGGTCTTCACTATGAGGGCTTCATCTTCACATTAGTCTAATTAGACACTGGGAATGACAAAATATCAAACCTTTCAATCTTAATTTAATTTGTCCTAGCAATTATTTAGCTTTATGTAAATCCTTCTTTTGACAGCATCGGAGTTGCTCCTGATTTCACAGAATTTAGTCAAATTGGACAAATCTTTAATCTTATTAAATGGAATAAAGTTGATTTATAATTGGCGGAATCAGCATTTTAAGACATTTCCCTGTATGTTCCAGATGTTCAATTATTTACATTTACATCAATTGGTATATTTCTTTTATGATTAATTATATTATGCATATACTACATATACTTTTACATGGTGGGACAAAGCCAAAGCTCGACCCTCCGCGAGCACAACTAGGTGAGTACATTGGACGGAGAGCCGAGATAGCACATAATCACATCACAATAGTGAATAATAAGTTATAAAAAAAATATGCAATTATTCTTAAGGATGTTATAGAATAATTTTTTTATAATAAAAAAAAATTTTTTGGGGTGTTTCACCAACAACCAGACCACCATCCAGGAGGCCTAGTTAGAGACCGGGCCGCAGAGACGTTGACCCCCGGAAACAACGCAAGGTAAAAGTAGATAAGATTGGCCCATCACTTCCCCCTGGCCCCATCATTCTCCCCTTAGCCCCCATCACCCCACGTACCCACCTATCTTGAGGATATCTTGAGATGATTTCGGGGCTTTTTAGTGTCCCCGCGGCCCGGTCCTCGACCAGGCCTCCACCCCAGGAAGCAGCCCGTGACAGCTGACTAACACCCAGGTACCTATTTTACTGCTAGGTAACAGGGGCATAGGGAAAGAAAAACTGCCCATTGTTTCTCGCCGGCGCCTGGGATCGAACCCGGGACCACAGGATCACAAGTCCAGCGTGCTGTCCGCTCGGCCGACTAGCGTTCCCTCAGCGGAAACAAGTCGCATCGTACACGAGACGTTTCTACCCAAACAACCGAGCGGCGAAATACAGTCTAACTAAGCTAATACATCCAGCATAGCAATATACGCGGTTTTAAACAAACAGAAAACGAGCTCCGTCTAATGGTCTGGTGTGGGAAAGGACCATACCTGCCCTTCACGTCTTCCGTTAGTCCGTCACATCTTCCACAGACCTGCTGACAAATTCTGGGAAATGAAGGCGTGTTAAGAGATAAGAGACGCGCCTGCTGCTTATCACTGGCGTGTTGGTCGTCCCTGTGTCTGCTCCACCAGGGGGCAGGGGCGGACTGCGTATCAGACGGCTGCTTCAAGAACCCACCGGCGCCACGGGGCGAGATACACGCCACTTGTCAATCATGTGTCAGACATCAATGTCAATCAGGCGAATTAGCAGACTTGTTGAACAAGATGTCGGCGCGGTCAAAGACGAACATGGACTGTCTAGGACTCTAGACTTTAGTGTAAAATTAAGGAATTCGAAGGAGGAATATAGTCCTGTCTTCCTCCTCACTTGCCATCACCCCCCCCCCCTGGTTAATACCTGGCTGATTATACCAGGTATCTACCCGGTATCTACCAGGTATTCTACCCTCCTACCCGGCCATCACCTGCTTCCCCTGCCCAATAGGCTCGGGAATCTGTACACCAGTTGATTGACAGTTAAGGGACGGGACCAAAGAGTCGAAGCTCAACCCCTGCAAGCACAATTAGGTGAGCACTGGACGTAATTATACAATACCTTGAGTGGGTCAGAGGATCAAAGTCCTCAAGGCTCGCTCTTCGACCAGGCTTCCCCTGGTTGGCGGTCTGGTCAACCAGGCTGTTCGACGCAGCCGCTCGCAATCTGACGTATGAATCACAATCCGGTTGATCATGTATCCTTTGGAGGTATTTGGCGTTTCTCTTTTGATCACCGTGAGAGGTCGGCCAGTTATGGCCTCTTATGTTTACAGCAAGTGTTAAAAGTCAAGCTCTAGCTCTCGGCCCCGAAACCATTTCTCGCGACAAAAATCGCAACGAAACGAAGATAAATCTTGAAGAGAAGTGTCGAGCGAGGAAGAGTAATTGGAACATTTAATGAGGGAATGAGGAGCCGAGCCGACTGGCACCCAGTGAGGTGATAATCCGCGCCACACCTGGCACTCCCCTCGGGGGGGGGGGATCAAGGCCACCAATTCAATGCCAAGTAACACTAAGTTTAACCTGTCGTACCGTGTCGCACAGTGCTTCTAAAACCCATCAAACTATACTTGTTTACACGTAGACAAAACATACGACCTGTAAATTAATAACGGATTGGTTCCAACCCGATATTTTGAACCAATCCCGAGCGATAGCTGGACGCAGTAGGTACACACCTGCTGGTTACCTGTTGATGATTTCGCGAGTTGTTCTACTCCCGCAGCCTGCCCAAAGCGTGGTAATACTAGTCCTTCAGTCAGGACACCATATGTGCGGTAATCCCATCATACAGAACGCCAAGGCAATTCCTCCACAAACACACACTAATCAACATAGTTTTGTTGTGCAAGATGCTGCAACCATCAGCCTGGACATCCCCGTCATCCAACACAAACTCCTCTCCAAAAACAAACGTTAAAACTACAGCAAAGTTAGAAACAAAATAGCATCACTAACCCTCGACGACCCGTATAGAATATGGAGTTAGTTATAAGCAAGCCAGGAAGGACAGCTTCCCCCCCCCCCGAACCACATGGGGTGGACGGTAGAGGGACGGTCTCGCTTCATGCAGGTCGGCGTTCAATCCCCAACCGTCCAAGTAGTTGGGCACCATTCCCTCCCCCCGTCCCATCCTAAATCCTTATCCTGACCACTTTTAAGTGCTGTATAGTCGCAATGGCTTTGTGCTTTCCCCCTGATAGTTCCCTTCCCTTCCCCCCACGCACACCACAACACACCTGTCACCAAGCTTACGCCCTGAACATTAAGCCCAATCTCACAAAATACCCAACAAACCATTAAAAACATTCACTGTGGTCCATTTAGAGCGGGGCAAGACTTTAACCCCCGTCAAGGTACTACGTTCCTGTTCTGATCCCCCCCCCCCATTACTGTGTATTCACCTAGTTGTGTTCCCCTAGTTGTGTTTGCGGGGGTTGTGCTTTGCTCTTTCGGCCCGCCTCTCAACTGTCAATCAACTGTTTTACTAACCACCTTTTTTCCCCACACCACACACACACACCAGGAAGCAGCCCGTGACAGCTGACTAACTCCCAGGTACCTATTTACTGCTAGGTAACAGGGGCATTCAGGGTGAAAGAAACTCTGCTCATTGTTTCTCGGCGGCGCCTGGGATCGAACCCAGGATCACAGGATTACAAATCCAGCGTGCTATCCGTTCGGCCGACCGGCTCCCAAACCTGCTTGATGGGGTTCTGGGAGTTCTTCTA
Source organism: Procambarus virginalis (assembly GCA_020271785.1). Taxonomy (NCBI): domain Eukaryota; kingdom Metazoa; phylum Arthropoda; class Malacostraca; order Decapoda; family Cambaridae; genus Procambarus; species Procambarus virginalis. The sequence goes on along the minus strand of WNGS01072847.1, from coordinate 1,468,445 downwards.
CTCCCCAGGCTGACTTGTGAGAGCTTGACCCAACAGGCTGTTGCTTGGAGCGGCTTGCAGGCGTACATATCCACCACAGCCTGGTTGGTCCGGCACTTCTTGACTAGCGCTACCTCGCTCGCTCGCTCATCAAGCACGCGCGCGCACACAGCAAAACATACGGTGTTGTTGTTATTGTTTTACATTCAGCTACTGGGAACAAAAAGTTGCAAGTAGCACGGTCTATGGTGAGCCCGTAAACACACAGTGTACACAACCAACCCTTCCCTCAGTCACCCTTCTTCCTCAACTCTCCTATCTTTTGTTTCTTTTTTTATGTATCCCTTGTAATCAACACGCCTTCTGCTCCCCATCTGCCTCCCCTCATCTCCTCCCCCCCCATCTCCTACCTTCCTTCTCCCCATCTGCCTCCGTTCATAGCGTTTAATCCCTCTCTACCCTTTAAATCTCCCCTCTCTTCCCCTCATTCTCCCTTGTTGATCCAAGTTTCAAGTACATGTAGAGTCCCTCATAATCCTTCCTCCCCTACTCTTCTCGCTCCTCCTCCCCCTCTCTACCTTCTTCTCTTTACCCACCACTTCCTCCTCCATCTCCCCCTCTCCCCATCATTATTCATCTCCCCCCCTATTCCTCCTCATCTCCCGCCTGCTCCCCTTTTATGACAAACAAATTAAACTCGGCTTTCAAAAGTTGGTCCTTCCTGAACCGACTCGAAGCGAGCCGTGTTTGCCTTGTCCGGACAGTTAATTGGTAATTGTTTCCTCTGGTGGCCGCCCCGGCCTCCAGAGCTGCCACCCAGCCTGATGAGTGGAGGAGAAGGGCGTGAGGGGTGACGACAAGCGCTGGCGAGGGGAGAAGATGGGGCGAGGGGAGGAAGATTGGGGCGAGGGGAGGAAGATGGGGGCGAGGGGAGGAAGATGGGGNTTTATCATTCTCCCCTCACCCTTACTACCCCTCACTACCTCAATAACCCCAACTCATCATCCCCTCACAACTATTGCCACCTGGGAGCCGGTCGGCCGAGCGGACAGCACGCTGGACTTGTGATCCTGTGGTCCTGGGTTCGATCCCAGGCGCCGGCGAGAAACAATGGGCAGAGTTTCTTTCACCCTATGCCCCTGTTACCTAGCAGTAAAATAGGTACATGGGTGTTAGTCAGCTGTCACGGGCTGCTTCCTGGGGGTGGAGGCCTGGTCGAGGACCGGGCCGCGGGGACACTAAAAAGCCCCGAAATCATCTCAACATAACCTGAAGAGGCCTACGGATGTCTTCATCTCGAGTTACCACAATTTTTGACACTATCACAACCCCCCTCACCCCCACCATCCCCTCCCGTCACCATTACCATCACTTCCAACCATCACCATACCTCCCCTTACAACTACCCCTCACTTCCCCTCATCCGCTCAAGTTACTCTAGGCAGCGAGGCTCAAATCCGGAAAAAATGTGTATGTAAATCACTTCTACGCATCTATACACTTTTCTACACTGATGCTCAAGTTTGTGGGATTTTCCGCTCGCCTCTCTCCTTCCCCTTACCCTTTATCTAAGACCTTCCTCCCTCCCTTTAGCCTTCCCTCCCCTTAATCTCCCCTCCTATACCCCTTTCCCTTGGATCTTCATCCATACCCCTTTGGCTCGCCCCCTCCCTCTACCCTCTCATCCCTAAAACCCCCTTCCGGGGCCCCTCCCTCCCATACCCTCCCCCTCCCTTAACCTTATCTCCTTTACCCCTTCCCTTAGGCTACCTCTCCCAAAGTCTTCCTAATCTACAATCCCTTTACTTCCCTTCCCTATACCTCCCCTCTTCTCTTAGCCCCTCCCCTCTGCCAGCCCCCCCCTCCCCCCCCCCCCCGCCTCTCACGCCATCCCGTGCACTCACCAAAACGTCACATTTTTTACGGAGTTCACCAAGTCGATAAAAATGAAACGAATTAGTAAAGAAATTAAAGCACCTTACTTTGACGATTTGTGTACATCGGCCTCGATAGGTTAGGGGGGTTGCTTGGGTTTGTGCGTTTATGGCCTGGTTATATAGTTACATTTTTAGAGTGGCAAGGGGAAGGGAACGAGGCACTTCCCCTCACACACCCTTCCCCCTCTCACACACACCCTTCCCCTCTCACACACACACACCCTTCCCCTCTCACACACACACACCCTTCCCCTCTCACACACACACCCTTCCCCTCTCACACACACACACCCTTCCCCTCTCACACACACACCCTTCCCCTCTCACACACACACACCCTTCCCCTCTCATACACACCCTTCCCCCCTCACACACACCCTGCCCCCTCTCCTTCCCCCTCACACACACCATTCTCCCTCATACACCCTTCCCCTTTCTTCCCCTCCCTTCCTCCCTCACTCCCCTTCCATCACCCTCGTCATCCACCTGAACACAATGTTCAGTGAGGAACAACAGAACAACATCCCCAAGATGGAAAGTGAGACACAAATGAGCCCAGAGATGTAAGAAGAACTAAAACACCTTAAGAATTGTAAGCTAATAAATGGAATGGATCTGATAAACAACCGCGCTTAACCGGTTGGAGTATCGGGGGATCGAACACCTACAAAAAAACGGGGTCGATAGATGGAGATTTATAACCGAAGGGTTAATTGTTTCATTTATAAATAACAAAATCCCTTAAAAACCTACCATTTTCAAGTGAACTTCAGGAAGGTAGTATCCATCTTCCAGTCCAAAAGTACACAGATGGTATTCCTTTGGGTATTACCAAATTTTAAATAATATTTGCCACGTAAAAATGAACTGAACATTAAATCGACCCCAACAGAACAAAAGTCTTAAAATGTAACGCCATATCTCTCAAATTTGAACTTTATCTCCGGAGGGGATGTTCAGATGATGCATCTGAGCACCTAACCCAGACACTATGAAACCCTACACACACACGCACGCGCGCACACACACACAGACACACACACACACACACACACACACACACACACACACACACACACTACGAGAGGGGGCCTCGTAGCCTGGTGGATAGCGCGCAGGACTCGTAATTCTGTGGCGCAGGACTCGTAATTCTGTGGCGCGGGTTCGATTCCCGCACGAGGCAGAAACAAATGGGCAAAGTTTCTTTCACCCTGAATGCCCTTGTTACCTAGCAGTAAATAGGTACCTGGGAGTTAGTCAGCTGTCACGGGCTGCTTCCTGGTGTGTGTGTGTGTGTGTGTGTTGTGTGTGTGTGTGTGTGTGTGTGGTGTGTGTGTGTGTGTGGTGTGTGTGTGTGTGTGGTGTGTGTGTTGGTGTGTGTGTGTGTGTGTGTGTGTGTGTGTGTGTTGTGTGTGTGTGTGTGGTGTGTGTGTGTGTGTGGTGTGTGTGTGTGTGTGTGTGTGTGGTGTGTGGTGTGTGTGTGTGTGTGTGTGTGTGTGTGTGTGTGTGTGTGTGTGTGTGTGTGTGTGTGTGTGTGTGTGGTGTGTGTGTGTGTGTGTGTGTGTGTGTGTGTGTGTGTGTGGTGTGAAAAAAAAGTAGTTAGTAAACAGTTGATTGACAGTTGAGAGGCGGGCCGAAAGAGCAAAGCTCAACCCCAACAAACACAACTAGGTGAATACAACTAGATGAATACACACACACACACACACACACACACACACACACACACGTTCATGGTTCTTGAACACACTCAAATGAACATATTACAGACAGAAAAAGCCCTTCGATATAGACCATCATCTTCTGGACCAACAAAACTGCTTTTCAAGGCAATGGGTGCCACAGGTCCGCCTTCAACACGACACACGACCATCCAACGTAACGCTTCTCACCTTCCAGCATATACTTCAATTGTAAAATATTTTTGGACTCCATATCTAGTATATAACTTCACTATCTTGGCATTAGAGGGCGGTTCTTACATAATAAATTGATCATTCCACTCCTTCAGAGAGTGCCCATAAGGCTTTTAACAGTGCCACGTGAGAGGCACCAGGGGGGGGGGAGGCCTATGGGATTTATTCATAAATCACCTGTTACTCCCCCCTACCCCCCCCCCTCTTTCAATCTATATCACATCCATGTTGCAATGGTACTATAATTCATGAGCCCATTATAGGTGACGGCCCATCATATGTGGTTCTCATTATACATTTGAGGAATTATTCTTCCCTTACTTAGTTCATCCACTTCTCTTAGCATCGATCGTTTTCCTCACCTTCTCCCCCCACCACTGCCCCCCTCGTCCCCCCTCCACACCCCCCCTTGCCCCCCACCACTGCCCCTCAACCCCCTCTCCATCTCCCCTCCCCACCGCCGCTGCCCGCTCTCCCGATGTAGAGTAAACCACCATTATGACAATTTGCATATCGATGTCTCCGTGAAGATATTCTGGTGGCTGCTGTGGGTGAGTGTGTGTACTCGCCTAGCTGGGCGCACTTGGCTGGGCTCACCTGGCTGGGCTCACCTGGCTGGGCTCACCTGGCTGGGCTCACCTGGCTGGGCTCACCTGGCTGGGCTCACCTGGCTGGGCGCACTTGGCTGGGCTCACCTGGCTGGGCTCACCTGGCTGGGCTCACCTGGCTGGGCTCACCTGGCTGGGTTCACCTGGCTGGGTTCACCTAGCTGGGTTCACCTAGCTGGGCTCGCCTAGCTGAGTTCTTGTGCAAAACACTCGCCCTGTGTGTCGGGTGTTTCGGCCTGGGTTCG
>WNGS01072847.1:1451260-1458760 GCA_020271785.1 Procambarus virginalis | reverse complement strand
CCAGCGTGCTGTCCGCTCGCCGACCGACTCCCTTCCTAGACACCCTCTTCCTATATCCCNTCTACACCCCAGGCTCTCGCCTCTACACCCCAGGCTCTCGCCTCTACACCCCAGGCTCTCGCCTCTACACCCCAGGCTCTCGCCTCTACACCCCAGGCTCTCGCCTCTACACCCCAGGGCTCTCGCCTCTACCCCCAGGCTCTCGCCTCTACACCCCAGGCTCTCGCCTCTACACCCCAGGCTCTCGCCTCTACACCCCAGGCTCTCGCCTCTACACCCCAGGCTCTCGCCTCTACACCCCAGGCTCTCGCCTCTACACCCCAGGCTCTCGCCTCTACACCCCAGGCTCTCGCCTCTACACCCCAGGCTCTCGCCTCTACACCCCAGGCTCTCGCCTCTACACCCCAGGCTCTCGCCTCTACACCCCAGGCTCTCGCCTCTACACCCCAGGCTCTCGCCTCTACACCCCAGGCTCTCGCCTCTACACTCCAGGCTCTCGCCTCTACACCCAGGCTCTCTCCTCTACACCCCAGGCTCTCTCCTCTACACCCCAGGCTCTCTCCTCTACACCCCAGGCTTTCTCCTCTACACCCCAGGCTCTCTCCTCTACACCCCAGGCTCTCTCCTCTACACCCCAGGCTCTCTCCTCTACACCCCAGGCTCTCTCCTCTACACCCCAGCTCTCTCCTCTACCCCAGGCTCTCTCCTCTACACCCCAGGCTCTCTCCTCTACACCCCAGGCTCTCTCCTCTACAACCCCAGGCTCTCTCCTCTACACCCCAGGCTCTCTCCTCTACACCCCAGGCTCTCTCCTCTACACCCCAGGCTCTCTCCTCTACACCCCAGGCTCTCTCCTCTACACCCCAGGCTCTCCTCTACACCCCAGCTCTCCTCTACATCCCAGGCTCTCCTCTACACCCCAGGCTCTCCTCTACACCCCAGGCCCCCACACAATAGCAGCAACTAGCTGATGCTATCTCGCCTAGTCCTCCTCTCCTTTCTCTCTCTCCTCTCCTCTCTCGCTCTGCACTTTATTCTTCCCTTCAGTTCAGATCTTCCCTTCCTTGTCCCTATATTACTCTCACTTTCCTTCTTTTTGGGTATTCCCTCTTCTTTACAGCTTTCCCCTCATTCCCTCCTTTCCTCTCCTCTTGCGTTTCCCCTCCCTCCCTCCTTCCCTCCCTCTTCGTGAGGGAGAGCCACACACTCTACCGTCACCACTAACCACGACACTACCTCATTACACTCGTCTTCGTTATCCTGGAACAGTAGATGGGTAGTGGTGGGTTGAGGAATGGTGGGGGGCAGGGGGGGATAGCGAGCGTGAGACAGAGATGAGACAGAAACTGGGAGATATGATGGAGTTAGAGGGAATAGCACTACCTGGAGATGTACCTGGGAGATACTGGAGTGAGATGAAAGGTTAATCAGATGAGATGGGATGGAGGGACGATGGGAGGGGAGGGATGGAGTGTGGTGGGGGCGGGGTGAAGAGAAGGCAGAAACTATCAAGAGAAAGCGCCAAGCCATTACAACTATTAGCACTTGAAAGCGGTCAGGATAGGATTTGGATGGGACGGGTGAGAAAGAAATGGTGCCCCAACCAATTGGACGATCGGGATTGAACGCCGACCTGCATGAAGCGAGACCGTCGCTGTACCGTCCAGGCTAAGTGGTTGGGCCGGGGGGGGGAGGTGAGAGAGGATGGTTATCTTGAGGTTATCTTGAGATGATTCGGGGCTTTTTTAGTATCCCCGCGGCCCGGTCTTCGACTAGGCCTCCACCCCCAGGAAGCAGCCCGTGACAGCTGACTAACACCCAGTACCTATTTTACTGCTAGGTAACAGGGGCATAGGGTGAAAGAAACTCTGCCCATTGTTTCTCGCCGGCGCCTGGGATCGAACCCAGGACCACAGGATCACAAATCCAGCGTGCTGTCCGCTCGGCCGATGCCCATATCATACAATTTCGACAATGTCAGTCCTCAGGAACCTCGGGTCAGACACTTCTTTTTGTCTCTTATTATTTTCCCATCGTTCTCAGTTCCCATCCCCCCCCCCTCACTGGAGGGTCCGCTTTTACGCTTGCTGGATGGTTACCTTGCTTGTGGCTCCGAGGATCAATGTCCCCGCGGCCCGGGCTCTGACTAGGCCTCCTGTTTGGTGGTCTGACACCCTGAAGTATGCATCACAGCCCGATTGATCTGATATCCTTTGCAGGTGTTTATCGAGTTGTCTTTTAAACACCGTGAGTGGTGTTGACCAGACCACACACTAGAAAGTGAAGGGACGAAGACGTTTCGGTCCGTCCTGGACCATTCTCAAGTCGATTGTGATCTCACAATCGACTTGATAATGGTCCAGGACGGACCGAAACGTCGTCGTCTCTTCACTTTCTAGTGTGTAGTTTGGTCAACATATTTCAGCCACGTTATTGTGACTCCTCGTCTGCACCGTGAGTGGTCAGCAAGTTATGTTCGCTATGTATAGAGGGGGGAAACTGTTGACAAGTCTTAGGCCTCTGATGTTGATAGAGTTCTCCCTCAGCGTCCGTATTGCAACCTCTCCATCTCAATGGGGCTATCTTGCACATCCTGCCATGCTTCCTGGTCTCATGTCATGTTATATATTTCTGTGTGCAGATTAGCAACCAGTCCCTCTAATATTTTCTACGTGTAAAGTATGTATCTCTACTACCTGCGCTTTAGAGAAAACAAGTTTTAACAATGTTAGTGCAAACCTTGGATGGAGCCGGTGGCTGAGCGGACAGAACACTGGACGCGTGATCCTGTGGTCCCGGGTTCGATCCCGGGCGCCGGAGAGAAACAATGGGCAGAGTTTCTTTCACCCTGATGCCCCTGTTATCTAGCAGTAAATAGGTACCTGGGAGTTAGTCAGCTGTCACGGGCTGCTTCCTAGGGGTGGAGGCCTGGTCGAGGACCGGGCCGCGGGGACACTAAGCCCCGATAACATCTCACGATAACCTCGTGAATCTCACGAGTCGGGGTCAGCCGCCGTAGCGGCTGACCCCGACAGTACACAAGGCTGCCAACTGAACCTCGCTTCATCAGTCGTAACTGTCTCACGGGGGGGTTAGGGAAGGGGACGGTGGCCCCCCCTCGACCCGTCCTCCCCTCCCTTACTGCTCTTATCGTCACTCAAACCTCAGACTAAACAAGCCCCAACTACGCTATTACACAGGCTACCGGCTCATAACGACCAATTTGAAACTATCATTACGCAATCTACGCTTCACTAGTCATTAATACCATGGCAATCACCAGTGGACACGCGCCCAGGACATCATACCTGCAGCAGGGTGGAGGGGTGGGGGGGGGGTCTGCTTTCTGGGGAAGGGGGGTAAGCCCAAGCTGTTCCACTCCTGGGGTCTCACTGCTCGAGGGGTCTAGCTGTCTGGGGTGAAAAATGGGGGGGGGAAGGCATGCATTGTCCCCCTTTTTACCCGACGACGGCTGGGGGGGGGGGGGGGAGGCGGTTTTACAAGAAATGCCGAACCAACCGGACTGTAGTGTATATGTGGGCCTGCGGGGCCGCTTCAAGCAACAGCCTGTTGGACCAAGTCATCACCTCCCAGGCCGGCTTGTTGAATAGCACGGCCAGAGGCCTCTAAAAGTACAGCTCCAGTGATTTGAAAAGTAGGAGCACTGCAGCGGCACGTCTAGACCTGAAGGTTCTCGTAATCCATCCTGTCACTGTTCTGGCTGATGATATATTAGCCAGATATATGATGTTCCAGGCCAGCCTCACCACTGGAGGCAGGAGGTGCCAGCCTCGCCACTGGAGGCAGGAGCCAGCCTCGCCACTGGAGGCAGGAGCCAGCCTCACCACTGGAGGCAGGAGGAGCCAGCCTCACCACTGGAGGCAGGAGGTGCCAGCCTCGCCACTGGAGGCAGGAGCCAGCCTCACCACTGGAGGCAGGAGGAGCCAGCCTCGCCACTGGAGGCAGGAGGTGCCAGCCTCACCACTGGAGGCAGGAGGAGCCAGCCTCGCCACTGGAGGCAGGAGGAGCCAGCCTCGCCACTGGAGGCAGGAGGAGCCAGCCTCACCACTGGAGACAGGAGCCAACCTCACCACTGGAGGCAGGTGGAGCCAGCCTCACCACTGGAGACAGGAGCCAACCTCACCACTGGAGGCAGGAGTCAGCCTCACCACTGGAGGCAGGAGGAGCCAGCCTCACCACTGGAGGCAGGAGGAGCCAGCCTCACCACTGGAGGCAGGAGGAGCCAGCCTCACCACTGGAGGCAGGAGGAGCCAGCCTCACCACTGGAGGCAGGAGGAGCCAGCCTCGTCACTGGAGGCAGGAGCCAGCCTCGCCACTGGAGGCAGGAGGAGCCAGCCTCACCACTGGAGACAGGAGCCAACCTCACCACTGGAGGCAGGTGGAGCCAGCCTCACCACTGGAGGCAGGAGTCAGCCTCACCACTGGAGGCAGGAGGAGCCAGCCTCACCACTGGAGGCAGGAGGAGCCAGCCTCACCACTGGAGGCAGGAGGAGCCAGCCTCACCACTGGAGGCAGGAGGAGCCAGCCTCACCACTGGAGGCAGGAGGAGCCAGCCTCACCACTGGAGGCAGGAGGAGCCAGCCTCACCACTGGAGGCAGGAGGCGCCAGCCTCACCACTGGAGGCAGGAGCCAGCCTCACCACTGGAGGCAGGAGGAGCCAGCCTCACCACTGGAGGCAGGAGGAGCCAGCCTCACCACTGGAGGCAGGAGGAGCCAGCCTCACCACTGGAGGCAGGAGGAGCCAGCCTCACCACTGGAGGCAGGAGGAGCCAGCCTCACCACTGGAGGCAGGAGGAGCCAGCCTCACCACTGGAGGCAGGAGGAGCCAGCCTCACCACTGGAGGCAGGAGGAGCCAGCCTCACCACTGGAGGCAGGAGGAGCCAGCCTCACCACTGGAGGCAGGAGGAGCCAGCCTCACCACTGGAGGCAGGAGGAGCCAGCCTCACCACTGGAGGCAGGAGCCAGCCTCACCACTGGAGGCAGGAGGAGCCAACCTCACCACTGGAGGCAGGAGTCAGCCTCACCACTGGAGGCAGGAGGAGCCAACCTCACCACTGGAGGCAGGAGCCAGCCTCACCACTGGAGGCAGGAGGAGCCAACCTCACCACTGGAGGCAGGAGGAGCCAGCCTCACCACTGGAGGCAGGAGGAGCCAGCCTCACCACTGGAGGCAGGAGGAGCCAGCCTCACCACTGGAGGCAGGAGGAGCCAGCCTCACCACTGGAGGCAGGAGGAGCCAACCTCACCACTGGAGGCAGGAGGAGCCAACCTCACCACTGGAGGCAGGAGCCAACCTCACCACTGGAGGCAGGAGGAGCCAACCTCACCACTGGAGGCAGGAGCCAGCCTCACCACTGGAGGCAGGAGTCAGCCTCACCACTGGAGGCAGGAGCCACCCTCACCACTGGAGGCAGGAGGAGCCAACCTCACCACTGGAGGCAGGAGCCAGCCTCACCACTGGAGGCAGGAGGAGTCAGCCTCACCACTGGAGGCAGGAGGAGCCAGCCTCACCACTGGAGGCAGGAGGAGCCAGCCTCACCACTGGAGGCAGGAGGAGCCAGCCTCACCACTGGAGGCAGGAGGAGCCAGCCTCACCACTGGAGGCAGGAGGAGCCAGCCTCACCACTGGAGGCAGGAGGAGCCAGCCTCACCACTGGAGGCAAGAGGAGCCAGCCTCACCACTGGAGGCAGGAGGAGCCAGCCTCACCACTGGAGGCAGGAGGAGCCAGCCTCACCACTGGAGGCAGGAGGAGCCAGCCTCACCACTGGAGGCAGGAGGAGCCAGCCTCACCACTGGAGGCAGGAGGAGCCAGCCTCACCACTGGAGGCAGGAGGAGCCAGCCTCACCACTGGAGGCAGGAGGAGCCAGCCTCACCACTGGAGGCAGGAGGAGCCAGCCTCACCACTGGAGGCAGGAGGAGCCAGCCTCACCACTGGAGGCAGGAGGAGCCAGCCTCACCACTGGAGGCAGGAGGAGCCAGCCTCACCACTGGAGGCAGGAGGAGCCAGCCTCACCACTGGAGGCAGGAGGAGCCAGCCTCACCACTGGAGGCAGGAGGAGCCAGCCTCACCACTGGAGGCAGGAGGAGCCAGCCTCACCACAAGAGGCAGGAGGAGCCAGCCTCACCACTGGAGGCAGGAGCCAGCCTCACCACTGGAGGCAGGAGGAGCCAGCCTCACCACTGGAGGCAGGAGGAGCCAACCTCACCACTGGAGGCAGGAGGAGCCAACCTCACCACTGGAGGCAGGTGGAGCCAGCCTCACCACTGGAGGCAGGAGGAGCCAACCTCACCATTGGAGGCAGGAGTCAGCCTCACCACTGGAGGCAGGAGGAGCCAACCTCACCACTGGAGGCAGGAGCCAGCCTCACCACTGGAGGCAGGAGGAACCAGCCTCACCACTGGAGGCAGGAGGAGCCAACCTCACCACTGGAGGCAGGTGGAGCCAGCCTCACCACTGGAGGCAAGAGGAGCCAGCCTCACCACTGGAGGCAGGAGGAGCCAGCCTCACCACTGGAGGCAGGAGGAGCCAGCCTCACCACTGGAGGCAGGAGCCAGCCTCACCACTGGAGGCAGGAGCCAGCCTCACCACTGGAGGCAGGAGTCAGCCTCACCAATGGAGGCAGGAGTCAGCCTCACCAATGGAGGCAGGAGTCAGCCTCACCAATGGAGGCAGGAGTCAGCCTCACCACTGGAGGCAGGAGTCAGCCTCACCACTGGAGGCAGGAGGAGCCAACCTCACCACTGGAGGCAGGAGGAGCCAACCTCACCACTGGAGGCAGGAGGAGCCAACCTCACCACTGGAGGCAGGAGGAGCCAGCCTCACCACTGGAGGCAGGAGGAGCCAGCTTCACCACTGGAGGCAGGAGGAGCCAGCCTCACCACTGGAGGCAGGAGGAGCCAGCCTCACCACTGGAGCAGGAGGAGCCAGCCTCACCACTGGAGGCAGGAGGAGCCAGCCTCACCACAAGAGGCAGGAGGAGCCAGCCTCACCCTGGAGGCAGGAGCCGCCTCACCACTGAGGCAGGAGGAGCCAGCCTCACCACTGGAGGCAGGAGGAGCCAACCTCACCACGGAGGCAGGAGGAGCCAACCTCACCACTGGGGCAGGTGGAGCCAGCCTCCCACTGGAGGCAGGAGGAGCCAACCTCACCATTGGAGGCAGGAGTCAGCCTCACCACTGGAGGCAGGAGGAGCCAACCTCACCACTGGAGGCAGGAGCCAGCCTCACCACTGGAGGCAGGAGGAACCAGCCTCACCACTGGAGGCAGGAGGAGCCAACCTCACCACTGGAGGCAGGTGAGCCAGCCTCACCACTGGAGGCGGAGGAGCCAGCCTCAACACTGGAGGCAGGAGGAGCCAGCCTCACCATGGAGGCAGGAGGAGCCAGCCTCACCACTGGAGGCAGGAGCCAGCCTCACCACTGGAGGCAGGAGCCAGCATCACCACTGGAGGCAGGAGTCAGCCTCACCAATGGAGG
>WNGS01072847.1:1399199-1417348 GCA_020271785.1 Procambarus virginalis | reverse complement strand
AAATAAGAATCCGCACAACACCCTTGACAAAGATGCATATGTCCATCAATACCGCTACGAAGCTCGACCAGTACAACCAACAGGTTGTATATCACTTCGTTCAAACAAAACAGTCACTTTTGAAGACTTGCAACCTGGCACAATATTGAACGAGGGTGAGCGCGAACCTCAGCCCCCAACACACATCTCCTGAGTGCATCCATTGACTTAGGACCTGTTGCTTCACACACTGCATCTTGCACACAAACACCAACCCCCAGCTGCATCGCCTCATTTTCTATCCAAAGCAGCAACGTTATAAAAGCGAGATCAATAAACTAATAAAAAAAAAACACACAAGAAAACCAAACATATATAAACGTACTGCAGATAATGTAAAATTCAATTGCAAACATGCGCTTGCAAGCCGGCGTTCTTGAGACGGCAATATAATCTAGCCGCGCAAGACTGTATCTTTAGAAGTTGGCTTATATCATTCCTTATCGTTAACGACAAAATATTATCTCGCCAAACGAACCAATCTACTATTTTGTTATCGTGGCCAGGCCAAGCCTCCCTCTTGGGTGACATTATACTCAAATGACTTCAATTAAACTGAGGCGACGCAGTACAAGTTTTATTGTCAAGTAGGACTTGGGTTGATGCCTCACACTCCACACTGCTGGACCTCAGATACCAGCAACACAGCTCCTCCACCCGCCTCTAATACCCACACAGCCAATTATCATAATTTTGTCCCCCCTTGAAATTATCGTCGGTAGAATATCATATCTTCAAAATTTCCGAATAAAAGAACAAAAAAAATGCGAATACAAGTCAAATGGCAACATACCTTCATGACGCGAATATCCATGACAATATTATCCAAGAGTAAATCCTTCTTCAGCACTTAAGACGCTCACTAAACAATCACAGATCTGCACAGTTCAACTTCACTATAGCGCAGCAGCACTTCCAGCCCCAGAGTACACACAGGCCGCCGCAGCATGGGACCCACACACACAACTTTACCCCCAGGCTCTCATTTTCAATTCAAGACACCTCCATCAGATCGCTCCACCAAACACTCGCAAATATTCACTAAACGTAACGCTCAACAACATCCGGAGAAATGACAACGGAATACGTGATTTAAAAAAGAAAAGAAAAGAGGGAATGTTAGTAAAACTTGGGATAGAGAGGTCCGGGATGGCGGTACCCGACGGTGCGCTCCCGGGGCTGGCTCAGGCCTCACTGACTGACCCCACCAGGACCCAAGCTCACTTTTTGTCCCGACGCCCAACCCCTCAATATTTCCACACATTTTCCCCGCCCTCTCCTGATGTCTCAGCACTACGCCTGTATTTGATCTACAACCTTGTCTATGCGCACGGGTTGTATGTTATACGTACTGGCATCTAGATTGAAAAAGGCATTAAAGAAAATGCGGTTTAATTCTGCGTTTGAAGTTTTCGGAATACCTCAATCTTCACTCCGCCCGCGGCGATGGGGGGTTGCGGGGGGGGGGGGGAGGAACGTAAGCGCTCTGCTAAACGAAGGGAATTAGACAGTATGAGGCTTTCTCAAGTACTTAAAAAGGTGCGTGTTATCCTTATCAAGAATAGCAAGATATACCTCGTGATTTCAGGCGGTTTATACTTGAGTAATACTTTACAAACTTCTCAAGTTTTGACCTTTGCCTCCGTGAGAGAGAACCTACCAGACGGTCCAACACCCAGCCGCGATGCATAAGTTTACTTTTTCTATAATTTACACTAAATTACTGACAGCAAATGCATACTGTCACCACAAAATCTAACAACAGTGCACAGATAAGTGACACAAGAGGCGAAAAACAAAACTATACATGTAATAGACATTTATGGAAATATGTGGGTGTTGGGAGTGTGTGGCAGGTGGCGGAAGGTTCTCTGGCGTAGCTTCTGGGCTCATTGGCTGGTGGGCCGCCTCGCCCCGCCCACCACGCGCACCTTCACAGTCCTCAACCCGCTCCTACTGACCTTTTTCTTCTCCATTATTAATAATGCAATTGCCTGCAAGAAATGCGAAGTCCTGGCATCTTAATAACAATCATTATTGCAAGGAGTTAATAAGAGGTGGAGTTCCCTCATTAAACAATTCCGTGGCAAGATGAGGAAGGTTGGGGATGGTGGTGGTTTGTGCGCGCTCAGAGATGTGACGGTGGCTTAGTGTTGTTGTTGTTGTTGTTATAGATTAAACTACTCTGAACAAGTTCCAAGTAGCACGGGCTATGGTGAGCCCGTAACGTACCTGGCACAGGAGCGGGGCAAGTAGCACGGGCTATGGTGAACCCGTAGTGGACTTACCTGGCACAGGAGCGGTGGGGCTTAGTGTTGGCTTCGCCGCTCCCTCGGTGCCTCCTGCCCAATTATAATCGCTACAGTACAGCTGCACATCTCAAATATTTTTTGGGAGAATAATCTTACTCTTCCATATTATTACTGACTTTACAAAAAAATACGGCAGAAAAATGTGGAACAAACTGTCTGGTAGCAAATTCCGGAAAGCTTTCGGACGGTTAAGCATGCGAATGTCCACATTGCACTGGAATATACGAGGCCTTTTTATAAGTAGCAGGGAGCGTGATGATCATTTTCATTCGAGCTCCGCGGCGCCATCGGAGCGTGAAAGATCCAGATTATTTACGCACACTTATGGAATTCTTCGCACTGGGGGTTTGTAAAGCAGCGCCAACAACATGCATAGCGGTGCGCCTCCTTCCCCCAGCTTTATATATGCTGTCTACGCACGTACTCGTCGCTATCTCCCGTGAAATACCAAGTCCACCTTCGTATACAAAATACAATATACGCTGAATAAATAAATACTGATGGAGGTAATATTCCACAGCCATCACAAATAAAACCATGGGTTATAAATACAATTATAGACTGTAGTAACCTTCTCGTTCCTGCCCATACCCTTCCTACAACCCCCAACCACCCCCGGTATTCTCTTCCTGGCAATTGGCTTTTGAGTGTTAAACTGATTTCACCCCCAGTCGTCAAAACGGTGACTCACCTTGCAAGAAAAACCTCATTTGGTTTACATTATATCTGTAAATATAAGAAAATGTTTCGAAAACATTTATATACTTAGTTAAATTTAGATGTGTTTGACACCCAAAGTTAAAGCGTATTTAGTAAAACAAAAAAAGTAAACTAAAAATTTGTTACAATAAAATGCACAAGTACAACTCAAATATTTGCACAACTGTTGATTTGCAGGAAAACTATAAAAAGTTTGGCTTGGCGCCTTCTTTTGATAATTACTTATAAAAATTTTGAAAATCAGAATCATAAATTAAAATATATTGGCAAGAAGAGCTAAAGAATCATTAAATATAATAAGTTCGATCAAATAAAGAAAATAAATTGGATTACTTTTTCATTATTAACCTCATAATTAGGTGCATCTGCATTTGTACTGCTTCCCTAGTGGCCTAGACTATATGAAAGGTTACATAGTGTATGTCAAGAGCTAGCTATGAAATTCCCATCTGACATGATTAGTTATGCATGGGCATGTGAGCAGTAGCCTGTGCTTGCAAACGTTGAATCATTGTGAGGAACACAAGAGTGAATGAAGTACAGTAATATCGAAGTTCCAGGTACCTCATACCGACAGGTCTGTAGGGACTGGATACTCGATAAAGAGCATGTGAGATCATTGACTGAGTATTTGCTGACAGAGTTTACAAATGGAATGCTCAGGACTGCGAGATTCATCACCTGTAGCCACCTTTTCCGTACCCGTTTACTCCAAAAAAAAGCTAGTTGTTCCGAGATTAATTCTCTTCCGTGCCAAAAGCCGTTTGAAGATCAATAAATGGAGCCTGAGAGATCAATAAAATGATAATCCCTGCCAAATAAAATAAAATATTCAGCAAAGCAAGTTTTAGTGCTTCTTCCTGAAAAGAAACCATACAGGTTAGAAGCAAGTTGGGGTCTAATTTGAAACATTAACCTTTGGAGTATAATCCTTTCAAGAACTTTACAAATACAGGATATCAAACAGATTGGTTTGAATTTTTGTGATTTTGTTTTAGATACGGGTATTAATGAGTCCCCAAGTCTAGCGGTAACCCTGCCTCAGACTTTGTTAAAAGTTAAAATCAGATTATAATTTGCAAAATTATTCGAACCGTAGTACAAATATTCAACAGTAATAATAATTCAACACGCTGGTGGATGGTAAACGAGTCACTCGATCAGACGGTTACCTATAGCTGGGTGTATCTAGTGACTGGTGGCAGATGTGAGGACAGCCTAGCCTTTGACAACGCTATGGGACCCAAAACTGGCTTCGCGTTGCGAAATAAAAACCAAATAACTAACACAAAAGTTATTAATCTTGAAGCCGTAGGCTAGTGTGACAATATTGCAACAACAATAATCGTCTAAACTGATCAGGTGAAGTATGAGTTGAGAAAACTTTTGAACTCGAAAAACTTAAATGGCAAATTCGCCAATTATAATTTCTGTCACTAATTCGGTCTATATCTCTACTTTCAGATTCTATTGATATCTCTAAAAAAAAAACCTCAGCAGTTTTAACGACGACTAAAATATAGATGGATATCTAAAGATAATTAAAGTTAATAATCGCGCTCGGTATATACTGACAGTACCAGCGCTCAATGCATACTCCCAGTACCAATACAATACATACAGTAGTGCCACACCGCTAATACCCAAGACAACAGTAGTTCCAATACATACCAATACCCAATACATACAGCAGTCCCAACCCATACAGTAGTCCATAATACAATAGTAACAATACCCAATATATATACAGTTGTTCCAGTACAATACACATAGTAGTCCTAATACCAATACCCTGTACATACAGTAGTAGCCCAATAACAATACCCTGTACATACAGTAGTAGCCCCAATAACAATACCCTGTACATACAGTAGTAGCCCCAATAACAATACCCTGTACATACAGTAGTAGCCCCAATAACAATACCCTGTACTACTCGAAACACCAGCAACTCTCAACTCAGAAAACTTAAGAGAATCTATAGAGCCGTTAAGTAATCTCAAATGCTTTTCACCTTTCTACTGCTCCTGCCGCTACTTCTACCACCACTGCTACTTCTCATGCTACTACCACCATTGTTACGTCGACCACATCCAACAAAACAACTACTATTATAATTACTACTACTACCGATTCTACTACACACAGACCAAAGAAGTAATAATTAAAATATAAATAATTTAGAGAAAATTGATTAGTATTTGTATTAATATTCCATAAAGAAACATTGCACTCTGGCCTCAGAAAATGTCATTTACATATTTCTTTCTTTATAAAACGTCACTGTTGAAAATGAAGAACATTTCGTTCAGGCTGTCTCGCACTCTGGGAGTCTCACTGTGCAAACTAAAAGAATGGTCCGACAAGTGGCTTATAAAGTTTAACTCAGGCAAGTGCAAAGTAATGAAACTAAGTGCTATCAAGTAAGAGAGGAAATTCCCCTTGAATCGGACAGTAATGTAGAGCATAGAGATTGATATTACTTCGAACGTAAGAAGAACTTTTAACATTATAATAAGGAGTCTTGCGGTACCTAGTATATCATATACGTCAGACCAATTCTAAAATATGCTCGTTTACGTGAAATTCTTAACTGGTTAAACACAAGAGGAAGCAGGAGAAAGTAAAGGCGATTACTACCAAACTCCTAGAGTTAAGAGGTAAGCGTTACGAGGAGAAAATAAATGAATAAACTTCACATATCCGGAAAAAATATAAGAAACAGTGAAACATGATTACCACCTGCAAAATACTCTGGCAATTTACAAAGACAATTTTAAATAAGTTATTTGTACACGGAGAAGTTTAAACAACTGGAAGCTAACGCCGGAATGACCAAAAGAGATATTAGAATGTTGTTAGTGATAGTTTCTAGTACACTAAAGGTTGAGAAGCAGAAATGAAGAGCTAAAGCTCACCGCTCACAAACTCAACAAGGTGAGTACACTTGTGTTTGTGGCTAGGTGACCAGTAGAAATCGTGCACCAATTTACATGGAAAAATTCTTGCACGGCGACAGTAAAATTTGGTTTTGAAAGAGAGGATGTGGTGGAGGGGTGAGAGGTGAGTGAGTAGTGTGGGAGGGGATGGGGAGTGCATGTAGGTATAAGCAGTGCAGAGCGAGGAGTAGGGTGCACATAGGTTGGGGGCAGTGTTTCGGGGATGGGCTTAGGAGAGCATGTAATCCGAGCAGTGTGAATGTAGTGGTGGCGAGGTACGCCAGGAATTGCCGGCCACCGCCCTAGGCTGGTCATTGTGGTCCACCCTGTTGCAACTGGCTCACACTGCGGCGCTGGGTCACACTGCCGCCCTGGGTCACATTATTTGTCAGTGTGATCCGCGACCTGGATCACACTGATCCTTTGGTCACACTACCTGGGTCACACTGATGCTTGCGTCACACTGTTGCCTGCGTCACACGGATGAAATACCTTTGGTCACACTATACCTTTGTTCACACTGTTCCCTCGGCCACTGTTTCCCCGAGTCACAATGCAGCCTAGGACACACTTTTTCAGTTTCAAATCATCCGCGCGTGAGTTCGTACGGAATTTCTAGCGTGATCTACTTCCCACTGACATAGCCTATTCACTCCTAAACATTTTCAAATATCAAACTTACAAACACTTTGAGCTTAGTGTTTATGCGGAACACGGTCTTAATGTGGATCTTGGTGTATAAATAGGTACCGGATAAGCGTGTTAGAACGTAGAAATCTGAATTATTGAGCTGGATAAACCGGAAAAATATTTTTACTTGTGTTGCTTTGACAAAAAAACTAACATATCCTAACGCCCTAGGCCTAATACACGCCATCTGAGGCCTAATATAGTACATATGGGTGCTATACTAGGCCTAGGAATATTTAAGTTTGTGTTTAGCTTCATTTATTTAAAAGAATTCCTTACTAGTCAGTATACGACTATCTAAAAGTTAAGAACGTACGAATTCTGACTATTGACGATCGTCACAATAGGTACTGTCTAAACAGGAGGATGGTTGTTAGACACTTCCATTATAGGGTCGTCCATTGTTAGTGGGAAGTAGATCACGCTAGAAATTGCCAGCAAAACAAACAACGCTTAAATACGTGAACAAATGTTGCGATTACATATGTATTTGCTAGGAATTGTTAATGCGACATAGCCAATTCACTTCTCAAAGTTGATGTATATATATATAATATATATAGATATAGATATATATATATATATATATATTATATATATAGATATATGTATATATATATATATATATATATATAGATATATATATATATATATATATATATATATACCAAAGTTAGAAGAACAAACGGTATATCTCTTCGTACAAAATAGTAACAGAATCGACAAAATTGATAAAGAAGAATTCTTGAATATGCCGATTCAGGAATAGAATGTCATAGATTCAAACTAGGAAATAAGCTGCCGAAATAAACATTAGAAAGTTAGATTTTTGCAGAGTGGTGGACAGTTGGAACAAGTCAAGAGAGATTGGTGCAGGACAAAACCGTCGGTAGTTTCAAAAGCGTTATATGATGCTGTATTGAAAAGACGGGACACCATGAGAGTGGCTGTCATCCTGTAACTACACTAACATAATTACATAGGCGGAGTGAGGGACTTCATATAGAATAAGTTAGCAGAACGCTGCTGTATATCTAAGCTTGTTAATAATGTAAAATAAAGTGAGTTGCACAAGGCGGAACTGTTGGTGCGGCACGCTGCCTGCTTACAACGCGATATCATGTCCAAGGCCGAAATTTTTTCAAGGATTTTCGCAATAACTTACGAAACCTCTACATCTTTCCGCAATCATGGCGGCTAATTTACATCTATTAAATAGTTTATACGTTTCGAAGCACAAATGAGGCTGTTTTAAACATACTAGCCTCGTGTTGTGAATTTTCGAAGCACAACGAGGTTGTTTATAAGCATTATATATTGTGAGGTTTCGAAGCACAGCGAGGTTGTGCATAACCATAATAGCCTTGTATTGTGAAATTGTGAAGCTTCGAAGCTCGAAAATTATTTAATAAATGTAAACAATGTCTCCATGAATGAGGAGAGATGTACAGGTGTCGAAGGTGGGTGCACAAATGTTTGTTGAATCCTGAGGCCACAGACTCCCATAATATCGTCAATTCATACAGACATATTGTATGTGTGTAACTAATTGTAAAGTGTATTAAGTGCATTGGTTCTGTGCTGGGTTGCTGTGAGAGGTCATCTCTGAAGAGCTAGGCTAGAGTAGGATACGATACAAATAGTGTTTAGATATTGTGTAAACTTTACCAAGCACATATATCGTTTACTCTGGTGCTCATAACTTGTCTCTGATATATTTCAGGGAATTTTGATAACTGCGATATTTCTAACATAAAGACACTAATTATTATTAGTAGTAGTACTAATATATAATATAATATATTTAACAATATTATAATATATTATTATAATATACACAATAATTAATAATTAATAATATTATTATAAATATATATATTACAGCATAATAATGTTAATTAATGTAAAATATTAATAATAATAACAAAATTTGGTTAGACGTTGAGATATAAGTCTCATCCTAATCACAAACTCAGACCTTGACAAAGCACTCAGGAGAGTGCCAAAGACTTGATGGAAATTCCTTACATAAAAATTCACATATACACAGGTGTGGGTTTTTATCCTATGTTATTTTGTCTGAAAGAAGACATTACCATTACCAATTANGTTCTCGAGTTCACACATATTTATGAGTTCCCTGGACAAGTGATGTAGATGGCGACGGACATGCAAGGAGGAATGTTGCAAATGGCAGGCGACCACAAGCAACAAGAATACTATTACAGTAATGAAAATACAATGGTACTAATACAGGTAATATTGTTGTTACTAAAATTACTTTAATTCGATGCTCTTAAAATCATATTAAAATCATAGAAATAAATATAAAATAAAAGAATAAAAATAGATACTAATGTACAGTACTATTATTATTATTATTGCACTGATAAATCACATTATATATCTTGTATGATATATATATATATATGTCGTACACTAGTAGCCAGAACGCACTTCTCAGCTACTATGCCATACCCGATTTGCCTAATAAGCCAAGTTTTCATGAATTAATTGTTTTTCGACTACCTAACCCACCTAACCTAACCTAACTTGTTTTGGCTACCTAACTAACCTAACCTATAAAGATAGGTTAGGTTAGGTTAGGTTAGGTAGGGGTTGGTTAGGTTCGGGCATATATCTACGTAATTTTAACTCCAATAAATAAAATTTACCTCATACATAATGAAAGGGTAGTTTAGCTTTATCATTTCATAAGAAAAAAAATTGAGAAAATATATTAATTCAGGAAAACTTGGCTTATTAGGCAAATCTGGCCTTGCATAGTAGGCCAAAAAAGAGTTCTGGCTACTAGGACGACAATATATATATATATATATATATATATATATATATATATAATATATATATTATATATATTATGTGTGTGGTGTGTGTGTGTGGGGGGGGGCTGTTCTCATACGTGCAACTCTAGTGTACTATTTAACACATTCCACTTGTAGACGTACTAAAGGAACATTGCAGGCTGTCTAGATCGATACGTATTTACTATTGCTTCAACGTACTTATTACTTCATTTTAAATTATGTAAATGCCAGTTAAAAATCTGAAGTTGTATTACTATAAATATCTTGTTAATGTCGGTACAGTACTATTATAAATTAGTAATTTGCAAAAAAAATGAATTTGAAAATGTACCTAAATTACACGTGGAATTTGCGCTTGAGCGTCCTCTAAGTTACTTTTGTTTGACTGGTGCAGCTGATCCTTAGGCTACCATAGAGATTCCAATACTCTCTCTCGCTTTAGCTATTTCAACTTATTTTTCACAAGCCTACTGTAGTTTATCCATGCAGTGAACAGGCTTCTCCTAATGTCTAAAAGCCTATTGAATAATAAGAGTCAGTCTCCTTGTTTAGTCCCTCCCATGCCATTACGGGCTCTTCATGCCCGTGCCACCTCCTGGTTGGCTTAAATCAATCTCCTATGCCAGACTGCCTGCCCCCCCCCCCTTCTCTCTCTCTCCGCGTGCCTCTAACCCTTTCCACCACCACCCACAGGATGGGGCGGTGGTGGAAAGTTAATTTATTTACTATGACATTAAATTAAATGAAACCTCACTCCCCTTGTCGTTTTCTTGGATCATATTCCTCTGCAATTCTTCTTTTCTCCAATGGTATGAGGTTCAGGTCTTAAGACGTCTAGCTAAGCAGCTCGGGTCTTCTTGTTCTGAGATGAATGTTCTCTGGCCATTCCTTAAGGTTATTTGCGAGTCTGGTCAGGTGCAGACTGCATGCTCGTTTCTGTGATGCATACTCGAGAACCAGCTTTAGGTATGGGGGGTATACAATGTAGTGAAATTAATTCTTATTTAGGTTCTGCAAATAAAGCAACCAGTCCTCCTAAAAAGAATTTAGTTTTTCACGCGTATGCGTTACATAAGGCCAAAAATTACCGTACTAGAAAATGGAAGCGGCTTGCGAAAGTGACGTAGTCCTGTTTTCTGTTTTGGGTGCTCTGGTAGGTTAAGAGATGCCACTTTAAATTTACCGTTTTCTTGACGTTGGGAAACCTTAGGAGGGCGGGCTGAGTAAAGATGCTACCCAGTAGAAATGTACCCCGAGAGCTAGTTTCGATTTGACATACGGTCTACCATGCTGGTATTGTATACCCCCAGGTGAATGTGCACTCAAGTTGCATTTGCAGGCATTGGATTACTGCTCCTGGGCTTATCTATTGGTCATCAACTGACTAGTGCATGACTTGACTCGCGTGTTTGTCATAGGTATATTTTGAGATGTGAAATACAGTATCCTAGTTATTCTATATTTGCCTCTTAATAATCATTAATTATGTATACTTTGAATCGCAACTTTATTTTACATCACATCATTAAACTTTTTCACTTTACATATATTAGTTCAGACAGTGCGTGATTTGTGAATTTTCATGCAGTGAGTAGTGTAACAAGTACACACACACACACACACACATTATATATAATATAGATATATATATATATATATATATATATATATATATATATACATACATACAGTATATATGTTATTAAATATGACCGAAAGTAAGATTAATAATTCTAAACACGAATTTTTCTCAATTTCCTTATGTTTCTTTTTACTGATGACGGTAAATTAAAAATCAATTCTCCAAATTCATTCTTTATTTCTAGTCTGACGCGACACTTGAGCGCGTTTCGTAAAACTTATTACATTTTCAAAGACTTTTAGTTTATCTACACAACTATGCTTTTATGATGATTGATTGATGAAGATTAAGCCACCAAAGAGGTGGCACGGGCATGAATAGCCCGTAAGTGGTGGCCCTTTTGAGCCATTACCAGTATCAAGAGCTGATACTGGAGATCTGTGGAGGCGCGACTGCACCCTGCGTGACGGGAGATGTCTCCCGGACCAAATGGTGAACAGATGGTGTGCTTTTATGAAACAAACATTGGCTCTTATACCTGCATTTGGTGTGAGGTGATGTAATACATTAGTGGGGTGAAACACAGAACATGGAAAACGGGGTATAGATTTGTAGAAGTAGAAGTCGGGTCCCAATAGAACTGCAGAAGCCTATTGGCCCATATTTCTTGATGTTTCTATATTGGAGCGGAGTCTTGAAGTGGGTAGAATATAGTTTTACGTTATTGGCTGTTGATTGCTGGTGTTGACTTCTTGATGTGTAGTGCCTCGCAGATGTCAAGCCGCCTGTTGTCACTATCTATCGATGATTTCTGTGTTGTTTATTAACAAACAACACAGAAATCATCGATAGATACAGTGACAACAGGCGGCTTGACATTTGCGAGGCACTACACATCAAGAAGTCAACACCAGCAATCAACAGCCAATTAACGTACAACTATATTCTACCCACTTCAAGACTCCGCTCCAATATAGAAACATCAAGAAATATGGGCCAATAGGCCTTCTGCAGTTCTATTGGGACCCGACTTCTACTTCTACAAATCTATACCCCGTTTTCCATGTTCTGTGTTTCACCCCACTAATGTATTACATCACCTCACCCAAATGCAGGTATAAGAGCCAATGTTTGTTTCATAAAAGCATAAGTTGTGTAGATAAACTAAAAGTCTTTGAAAATGTAATAAGTTTTACGAAACGCGCTCAAGTGTCGCGTCAGACTAGAAATAAAGAATGAATTTTGGAGAATTGATTTTTAATTTACCGTCATCAGTAAAAAGAAACATAAGGAAAATTGAGAAAATTCGTGTTAGAATTATTAATCTTACTTTTTCGGTCATATTTATAACATATGTCTACAGGAAAGACTGCTACCAAATATACTAATATATACAGTATATATATATATATATATATATATATATATATATATATATATATATATATATATATATATATGCAATAATAAAGGGGTGGTATATATATATATGCAATATATATATATATATATATATATATATATATATATATATATATATATATATATATATGGTGGTATATATATATATATATATATATATATATATATATATATATATATATATATACACACCACCATATATATATATATATATATATATATATATATATATATATATATACACACCACCATATATATATATATATATATATATATACACCCACCATATATATATATATATATATATATATATATATATACACCACCATATATATATATATATATATATATATATATATATATATATATATATATATGTGAGAAAGCTGCATGAACGCGCAAGCCATATATCACTAAGAACTCTTTGACCCGGCCAGGATTCGAACCCATGCCGTCCAGGATTATATATATATATATATATATATATATATATATATATATATATATATATATATATATATATATATATATATATATATATACACCACCATATATATATATATATATATATATATATACCACCCCTTTATTATTGCATATATATATATATATATATATATATACATATACAGTATGTATGTATATATATATATATATATATATATATATATATATATATATATATATATATATATATATATATATATATATATATATATATATATATATATGTTGTTGAATATGACCGATTGGGTAAGATTAATGCGTTAAGTTACATTCGTTCCAACATTATTTAGTTTTTACTTTAGAATTTAGCCCTAAACGTGCCGCTAAAGACTACACATCTCAGCCCAAAGTGCTGATCCAGTTCGTCCTTTTGAGATGCATTTTTTCTAGTCTCAATAAACATACTTGAACAAAAATAATGTACTAAATTGGCCAAACCTAACCTAACCGAAGACCCACGAATAGAAAACGGGACAGGTTCCGTAGAATGATGCTACTAATCTTAGTTACAAAATGTTTGTATTACTAATATTAATCCAATAATCTATTGCATTATATAATAGGCCTAGCTTATGCATACGGTATTGCAGGTGGGTAAAGGATGATTTTTGTACCCAAATTCCTCGACAAATTAACGCGCTTTATTGGATGGTAAATAATTGAAAATATATACAATATCCAACTGACATGAATGTAAAATATTAGTATGAAATTAATATTAAAATTTCCGATTCAGCACTATGGAATGTAGTCTAGCTTGCATGCATAAATTATTACCAGAACTAAATAACATAAAAAGGTATAAATATTAATATCATTACGAATACAAAATCTGTTGTAATGACATTAACATCAAGAGTCTTATTTTATAAACAATGTAGAGAAGAGTTGGTGTTTCATGGACGCTATGTGAAGTTTGTTATTGTTAAAACACCTTTTTCTCCCAACAACGAGCAACCATACATGATTTCTGTCTTCAGCCGGTCATTTAGGTTTTTGGACAATGTGTACGTTTGCGAACTGTACTGAATAAGTACTGTATATTTTTTATGATTTAAATTTGAAAGTAAAATGTCTGCTTTCTGCTAGTAGGATGGTTGTGAATGGACAGATAAGCAGTCTACACAAACGAGAGTCTACTACATTAACACAATGTTAACGATTAGAAAAAAAGTTAAGTACTGTACTTAACAAAATATTTTTAGTAAGGTTTAAGGTCTAATGATCGTTACAACCTCAAGATAATCAGTCCAATACATGCTACGACCTGTGTAATAATTTGAAGAGCTCAGGGCTCAGTCATGCATTATTAATTATTTTAGTCACAGAAGAGGGTATGAAGCGTGTTGAGAACTGTAGCCCTACTGAAAACCTTTTTCTTGCTATGTATTTCCTTTTTATAGCTATATTTAAATTTGTAGTATTTCCTATACAATTTAGAAACAGCAGTGAACTTAATTTTGCAGGTGATAAACACTGTTGGAATTAGTGTACCTTGCGCTTCTAGGAAGTTTCGCTAACATGGCTTCGTCAGTAGCCTTGCCTTGTCATGGTTTCGGGGCTTAGCGTTCCCGCGGCCCGGTCGTTGTCCAGGCCTCCTGGTTGCTCGACTAATCAACCAAGTTGTTGGACGCGGCTGCTCGCAGCCTGACATGTGAGTCACAGCCTGGTTGATCAGGTATCGTTTGAAGGTGTTTATCGAGTTCTCTCTTGAACACTGTGAGGGGTCGGCCAGTTATATCCCTTATGTGTAGTGGAAGCGTGTTGAACAGTCCCGAGCCTCTGATGTTGATAGAGTTCTCTCTCAGAGTACCTGTTGCACCTCTGCTTTTCAACAGGGGTATTTTGCACATCCTGCCATGCCTCCTGGTCTCACGTGGTGTTAGTTCTGTGAGAAGGTTTGGGACCAGCCCCTCTACTATTTTCCACATGAAAATTATTATGTCCTGTGAAAATTATTATCTCCCGCCTGCGCTCAAGAAAATACAGATTTAGACATTTTAGTCGTTCCCATTAGTTTAGATGATTTACTGAGTGGATTCTAGCAGTAAAGGATCTCTGCACGCTCTCCAGGTCAGCAATTTCTCCAGCTTTGAAAGGGGCTGTCACTGTGCAACAGTATTCCACCTACAGAACACTAGCGTCCTTAAAAGTATCATCGGTATAGCATCTCTGGTTTGAAAGATTCTTGTTATCCAACCTGTCATTTTCCTTGCAGATGTGACGGCTACTTTATTATGTTCTTTAGAGGTAAGGTCTTCCGACATGAGTACACCCAAATCCTTTACATTGCCTTTTCGTTCTATGTTATGACTTGACTATGTGTTTTGTACGTGGTTTCCGTTTTAATACTTTCATTTTTTTCCATAGCGCAGGAGAAAGAACTTATCTTCATTAAACATCATATTATTTTCTGTAGCCCATAGGAAGACCTGATTTACATCTGATTGGAGGTTTGCCGTGTCCTCAATGTCTACTCTCATAAAACTCCTAGTGCCGTCTGCAATGGATGATACAGTACTATAGATTGTGTCCTTGTCTACGTCCGATATGAGGATGAGAAAAAGTACTGGAGCAAGCACAATACCCTGGGGGACTGAAAGAAATATTGCCGGAACAACCGTGGACTCTAAGAGAAAACTAGATAATTTTCTCCAAGGAGTGCCGGACCAACCGGGTTTTGTTGGATATGTGGGCCTGCGGGCCGCTCCAAGCAACAGCCTAGTGGACCAAGCAACTCCCAGAACCCCATCAAGCAGATATCAAGGAGGTAACATTGGGTTCTGTTTGTCAGAAAATTGTATATCCGTCTGCCTATTTTTCCGGTAATTCCTTTTGAACGCATTTTGAGTGCAATAACACCATGGTCACATTTGTCGAAAGCTTTTGCGAAATCTGTGTAAATTACATCAGCGTTTTGCTTATTTTCCATGGCATCTAATGACATGTCATAGTGGTCCAGCAACTGTGATGGGCAAGAGCACCCTGTTCTGAAACCATGTTTTCCAGGGTTATGGAGATGCTGTGATTCCATGAATTTTGTTATCTTACTTCAGAGCGCTCTTTCAAAGATTTTTATGATGTGTGATGTTAGTGATATCGGTCTGTAATTTTTGGCCTCTGCCTTATTTCTTCCTTTATGAAGTGGTGCTATCTCTGCTGTTTTTAGTATGTCAGGGATAACGCCAATATCTAGGTCGTCTCCAAAGAAAGTGAAGTGCCCGCGATAGTTTTTTTTGTCAGTTCGTGATGAATACAGAGTTCCAAGAATCAGGGCCTGGTGCAGAGTGCATACGCATACTGTTTATGGCTTCTTTAAAATCTCGTGGGGATTGGTTGATCTTCTTATCTTGAGGTTATCTTGAGATGATTTCGGAGCTTAGCGTCCGCGGCCAGAGGCCTCCTTTTTGTTACACCCCCCCCCCCCAGGAAGCAGCCCGTAGCAGCTGTCTAACTCCCAGGTACCTATTTACTACTAGGTAACAGGGGCATCAGGGTGAAAGAAACTTTTTGCCCATTTGTCTCCGTCTCCACCGGGAATCGAACACGGAACCTCAGGACTACGAATCTGAAGCGCTGTCCACCCAGCTGTCAGGCGCCTTGGTAGCAGCAAGCCACTCCATTATTTACTTGGGTTAATTCAATCTTGGCAACACGTGAACATATTCATACTTGCTTTATCTTACCCACACCATAATTAACAGATTTGTTAACTGCTCCGACACTAATAAAAGTTCTTTCTAATGTCTCCTTGATTCATTTGGGTACTCAATTTCCACCTGTCTCTCCTAGTGAGTGTACTACTCGTGTAAAATACATTATCTTTATCTACCCAATCAATTCCTGAGAATCTTGTATGTGGTGATCATGTCTCCCCTAAGTTTTCTGTCTTCCAGCGACATGAGGTTTAGTTCCAGTAGTCTCTCCTCGTACTCACCTAGTTGTGCTTGTAGGGGTTGAGCTTCGGCTCTTTGGTCCCACCTCTCAAATGGCAAGCTTATACACCTCAGCTGGGGTACTCGTCTGGTGGCATACCTCTGTGTATTCACCTAGTTGTGTTTGCGGGGGTTGAGCTTTGCTCTTTCGGCCCGCCTCTCAACTGTCAATTAACTGTTTACTAAGTACTTTCCCCCCCCCCCAGGAAGCAGCCCGTGACAGCTGACTAACTCCCAGGTATCTATTTACTGCTAGGTAACAGGGGCATTCAGGGTGAAAGAAACTTTGCCCATTTGTTTCTGCCTCGTGCGGGATTCGAACCCGCGCCACAGAATTACGAGTCCTGCGCGCTGTCCACCAGGCTACGAGGTGTGTGTGGGTGTGTGTGTGTGTGTGGTGTGTGTGTGTGTGTGTGTGTGTGTGTGTGTGTGTGTTGTGTGTGTGTGTGTGTGTGTGTGTGTGTGTGCGCGCGCGCGCGCATGTGTATATACTATTTATATTTACCATTTGTGTCTGCAGAATGGAGCTATTAGCTCTTGGACCCCCCCTTTCTAACCAATCTATTTTTCCTCTATTATGTCTACTGCATATATTTCTCTTTAACACACACATCCCCAGGAAGTAGCCCATAGGAGCTGTCTAACTCCTAGGTGCCTATTTACTGCAAGGTGAACAAGTGCATCAGGACTAAAATAAACTCTACCCATTTGTTTCCTTATGAAGTGACTGATGAGTTATTCTTGAGGAAAACAAATACTGATCAGTTTTCTTGTATTTAATATATTATATATTATATAATCTGATGTATTAATCACTTCTAAAAATTTGCTTTTATTTCACTAGCTGTCGTTAAAAATCTGTACATTAGTAAACAGTCTGCCACCAAGAATATGTAATGCCCTAAGTGTAGTTACAGGATGAGAGCTACGCTCGTGGTGTTCCTTCTACCCAGCACTCTCATATAAGGCTTCGAAACTATTGACGGTTTTGGCCTCCACCACCTTCTCACCTAACTTGTTCCAACAGTCTACTACTCTATTTACGAAAGTGAATTTTCTTATATTTTCTTCGGCATCT
The DNA here is from genome assembly GCA_020271785.1 of Procambarus virginalis. Classification (NCBI taxonomy): domain Eukaryota; kingdom Metazoa; phylum Arthropoda; class Malacostraca; order Decapoda; family Cambaridae; genus Procambarus; species Procambarus virginalis. The sequence goes on along the minus strand of WNGS01072847.1, from coordinate 1,399,296 downwards.
CTGTTTAGTTAGTTTAAATCTATGACCTCTTGTTCTTAAGTTCCAGGTCTCAGGAAATCTTCCCTATCACTTTTATCAATTCCTGTTACTGTTATGT
>WNGS01072847.1:1382621-1398199 GCA_020271785.1 Procambarus virginalis | reverse complement strand
ATGGGTCTTTCCTTCTCTCACAAGTCACCACTAATCCCCCGTCTGTCTGTCTGTCTGTCTGTCTGTCTGTCTGTCTGTCTGTCTGTCTGTCAACAGCCTCCGTGTTTCTACTGTCTTTTCTGTGGCCCGTAAACTAACCCAAACAAGTGATCCGCCCTCACAGCCCTCCTGTGGCCCTCAAGCGTCCCTTCTGGCATATCACTCTACCGATGCTGCCAGGAGAGAGAGAGAGAGAGAGAGAGAGAGAGAGAGAGAGAGAGAAGAGAGAGAGAGAGGAGAGAGAGAGAGAGAGAGAGAGAGAGAGAATCAAATAAATATTATTAAATTAAGAAAAAGAAATATAAAGATTTTCATTTTAATTAAAAATTGTGTAAACTTCGATAATAATAATAATAATAATAATAATAATAATAATAATAATATAATAATAATAATAATGAGAAAATCCACTAGGGTAATGAGGTGGGCTCGAACCTCAGAATTTGGCATTGCCAAGACTGCCAAGATTGCCATTGCCATTAAGTCAGTGGTGGTCTAGTGGTAGAGTATGCGGCTTGACAATGCCAAGGTCGCAGGTTCGCATCCACCTCACTACCCCAGTGGAATTTCTCACTGATATATATCACGTTAATATGATTTCTGTGTTATTAATAATAATAATAATAATAATAATAATAATAATAATAATAATAATAATAATAATAATAAATAAAAAGAAAAGAAGAAGAAGAGGATGAAGAGTAAGAAAAAAGAGGAGGGAGAAGTTGAGAACGAACAAGACAAGATACACATAATAAAGAAGTACAAATCAGTTAAAAAAACACTCATACAATGTAACAAAAGCAGAATAAACACACACAAGGATAAACAATATTCAGGAGAAAAATGAAAAGACAAGTATGGAGTAACATTTTAAACGAAAACCCTGAGACCTTGAAGCCGCTCGAGCGACCGGTCCTGAGGCTGGGCTCGTCCAAGCGGCGGCCGACCCCCACACAGGCAGTCACCATTTTAAAAGTTCTGTGTATTCAAAATCGGCATTTTTAATATACAGTGTTATTATTGTGTATTATAATTAACCTGTATAGTTTGGCCGAAGTCAGGTTATGTTAACTGTTAAGGTTCTGTTCGAAATTATTTGTATTTGCAGTATGTAGGTGAAGCGCCTAAAGTGGTGTGGTTCGAACATAGGAAGAGAGTGAAGCAATGTTCAAGAAAAGTTCGACACCTGCAGACCCTCTCTCTTTCTCTCTCTCTCTCTCTCTCCCTCTCTCTCTCTCTCTCTCTCTCTCTCTCTCTCTCTCTCTCTCTCTCTCTCTCTCTCTTTCTAGCCCGTCCTCATCAACACAGCAGACCGTCCTCATCAACACAGCAGACCGTGTCATCAACACAGCAGACCGTCCTCATCAACACAGCAGACCGTCCTCATCAACACAGCAGACCGTGTCATCAACACAGCAGACCGTCCTCATCAACACAGCAGACCGTCCTCATCAACACAGCAGACCGTCCTCATCAACACAGCAGAACGTCCTCATCAACACAGCAGACCGTCCTCATCAACAGGTGGAGGTGTGTCAGAAGACAGGTGGAAGTGATAAACTTCGTGGCTTATCGCTTGAGATTAAGACAAAGAACTCCACCCTCCAGAAACTCAAGAGGTGTTGAGATATTCCGTCCTCCTAATAGAGCGTCGCATTTTGACCAATAGTATAACTAAGGCCAAAAATCGTCGTTACTAGCAAATGGAAGCGGCTCGCGAAATTGACATACTGTCCCGTTTTCTGTTTTGGGTCCTCTGGTAGGGTAGGATAAGGGCCCTGTAGTACGACAGTTTCCTGACGTTGAGAAACTTTAGGAGGACGGGCTGGTTGAGACCCACAGTGCTGTAGCGTACATTGAGTGAGCTCATGATCCCTGTACCTGTCTTTCTGTTGTCCTTGAGGCAAAAGTTTTTATATACATTAGATGGGGTACCGGATGGTGCCCGCGTAGACCCGCGCTACTCTCCACCATCGTTTCAACTCGTACACTGAGCTTCTAGAGTTCAAGCCAAGCAAGTGTAAAGTAATACCGCTGGGTGCAGACAACATGAAACTGAGCATAATATAGTGGATAGGAAACTATGTTTGAATTGAACAGATTCTTACAGAGAACCGGTCGCCAGAAACCAACATCAAACAAATATCACCACGTCCATATACAAGGCTTGCCAACATAAGAACTCCATTTAGGAATCTAAACAAGGGGTCGCTGAAGACCTTGTATACAACGTATGTCAGACCAATTCTGGAATTTGCGGCACCAGCGTAGAATAATTATCTCGTTTAACATATAAGGGAGTTGGAGAAAGTTCAAAGGTATGCCATCAAGGTAGTCCTTGAACAGTATGGTTCGAGTCACCAGGAATACAGCAAACGAGACGAACAATTTGGCACGGGTGGTATACGAACGAACGGACACACGTGGAAACTAGGAACCCGAATGAGAAATAGACATTAAAAATAATTGTTGTTTGTGTCAGGGAAGTAATGGAGGCAGACTCAACACAGCTTCAAATGTATATACATGACGGAGCCAAACTTGGAGAACTGTTCACCAGTATATTGAAGGATGGGAGCCAATATAATCATCCTCCGCAAGTATAAGTAAGTCATTACAGATAGGACCTGCCCATTACTACACTGCAGGTGGTCATTGCACTACCCCCTGTGTGTGTGTTGACAACCCCAGTGTGTGTGTGTGTGTGTGTGTGTGTGTGTGTGTGTGTGTGTGTGTGTGTGTGTGTGTGTGTGTGTGTGTGTATTCACCTAGTTGTATTTGCGGGGGTTGAGCTTCGCTCTTTCGGCCGCCTCTCAACTGTCAATCAACTGTTTACTAACTACACTAACTACTTTTTTTCACACCACACACACACCCCCCCCAGGAAGCAGCCCGTGACAGCTGACTAACTCCCAGGTACCTATTTACTGCTAGGTAACAGGGGCATTCAGGGTGAAAGAAACTTTGCCCATTTGTTTCTGCCGGTGTGTGTGTGTGTGTGTGGTGTGTGTGGTGTGTGTGTGGTATGTGTGTGTGTGTGTGTGTGTGTGTGTGTGTACTCACCTATATGTACTCACCTATATGTGTCTGCAGGATCGAGCATTGACTCTTGGATCCCGCCTTTCGAGCATCAGTTGTTTACAGCAATGACTCCTGTCCCATTTCCCTATCATACCTGGTTTTAAAATTATGAATAGTATTGGCTTCCACAACCTGTTCCTTAAGTGCATTCCATTTTCCCACTACTCTCACGCTAAAAGAAAACTTCCTAACATCTCTGTGACTCATCTGAGTTTCTAACTTCCATCCATGTCCCCTCGTTCTGTTACTATTCCGTGTGAACATTTCGTCTATGTCCACTCTGTCAATCCCTCTGAGTATTTTATACGTTCCTATCATGTCCCCCCTCTCCTTCTTCTTTCTAGTGTCGTAAGGCATAGTTCCCCCAGGCGCTCCTCATACCCTCATATGTGTGTGTGTGTGTGTGTGTGTGTGTGTGTGTGTGTGTGTGTGTGTGTGTGTGTGTGTGTGTGTGTGTGTGTGTGTGTGTGTGTGTGTGTGTGTTTGTGTACTTATCTAGTTGTGCTTGCGGGGGTTGAGCTCTGGCTCTTTGGTCGCGCCTCTCAACTGTCTGTCAACTAATGTACAGGTTCCTGAGCCTACTGGGCTTTATCATATCTACACTTGAAACTGTGTATGGAGTCAGCCTCCACCACATCACTTCCTAATGCATTTCATTTGTCTACTACTCTGACACTGAAAAATTATTTCTAACGTCTCTGTGGCTCATTTGGGCACTCAGTTTCCACGTGTGTCCCCTAGTGCGTGTGCCCCTTGTGTTAAATAGTCTGTCTTTATCTAACCTATCAATTCCTCTGAGAATCTTGTATGTGGTGATCATGTCCCCTCTAACTCTTCTGTCTCCCAGTGACGTGAGGTTTAATTCCCATAGTCTCTTCTCGTAGCTCATACCTCTCAGCTCGGGTACTAGTCTGGTGGCAAACCTTTGAATCTTTTCCAGTTTAGTCTTATGCTTGACTAGATATGGACTCCATGCTGGGGCTGCATACTCCAGGATTGGTGTGACATGTGGTATACAAAGTTCTGAAAGATTCCTTACACAAGTTTCTAAAGACCGTTTTGATGTTAGCCAACCTGGCATGTGCCGCTGATGTTATCCTCTTGATATGGGCTTCAGGGGACAGGTCTGGCGTGATATCAACCCCCAGGTCTTTCTCTCTCTCTGACTCTTGAATTATTTCATCTTCCAAATGATACCTTGTATCTGGTCTCCTGCTCCCTACACCTATCTTCATTACATTACATTTGCTTGGGTTAAACTCTAACAATCATTTGCTCGACCATTCCTGCAGCTTGTCCAGGTCCTCTTCAAGGTGGAGGACAGCTTGAAGCCTCAAGCTGTCCTCCTCTGTCTTAATCCTTCTCATAATTTTAGCGTCGTCAGCAAACGTTGAGAGGAATGAGTCTATACCCTCTGGGAGATCATTTACGTATATCAGAAACAGGATAGGTCCAAGTACAGAGCCCTGTGGGACTCCACTGGAGACTTCACTCCAGTCTGAGGTCTCACCCCTCACTGTAACTCTCTGCTTCCTATTGCTTAGGTACTCCCTTATCCACTGGAGCGCCCTATCAGTTACTCCTGCCTGTCTCTCCAGCTTATGCATCAGCCTTTTATGAGGTACTGTGTCAAAGGCTTTCCGACAGTCCAAAAAAATGCAGTCCGCCCATCCTTTTCTTTCTTGCTTAATCTGTCACCTGATCGTAGAATTCTATTAAGCCTGAAAGGCAAGATTTACCCTCCCTGAACCCATGTGTGTGTGTGTATGTGCGTGTATTTGTGCGCGTGCGCGCTTTACCTATCTCTCAGAAGTGTAATCATTAACGTGATTGGATGCAATTCAACTTTCCCCCTCGTTACGATTTATAGGGTACTGTGTATTGTGGTGGGTTGTTAACGCTGATACCGTTTTCTGAGCTGCGTGAGTCGAAGGGGTGACTCCCCCAGCGCCTGCTCGTGTCCCAGGCGCACTTAACGTTCATTATCATACGCTCTTATTGTGCTATTATTGTCCCGCTGTGTGCTCACTGTGCTTTGTTGTGTGTTGATGTATTGTGATGATTCCCGTGAGTGATCCAGACATAGATCACAGAGCAATGGTTTAATTACCTTGCTTGTGTCCACTCTCTAATTACCCCATTATGTCCATTCTGTGCTTTCATGTATAATACAGTTTATCTAATAAATTAGGATTATATCGTGTGTTTCAGAGACCCCCAAACACTCTCTGATGACGATTAGAACTCTAGTCTTCCGCTTCGCTGGTCGTGGGTTCGAAGCTCCGATGGTGCAAGTGAATACAATGTTATTTCCTCATTGATTTTGATTTACAATTGATGTGACTAACAAGTGGATCAAATCAATACCACCAGGCTCAAGTGGCTCAAGTGGCACACCAGGAGAGGCCTAAAGTCTCAGTTGGATACCAGTGGTGTGTCTCTGGCTTTCTTATTGTGGGTATTACCTGGTTGATACCTGGTTGATGGGGTTCTGGGAGTTCTTCTACTCCCCAAGCCCAGCCCGAGGTCAGGCTTGACTTGTGAGGGTTTGGTCCACTAGGCTGTTGCTTGGAGCGGCCCGCAGGCCCACATACCCACCACAGCCCGGTTGGTCCGGCACTCCTTGGAGGAATAAACCTAGTTTCCTCTTGAAAATGTTCACGGTTGTTCCGGCAATATTTCTTATGCTCGCTGGGAGGACGTTGAACAACCGCGGACCTCTGATGTTTATACAGTGTTCTCTGATTGTGTCTATATTCATGGCACGGTCGGTAGAGCTCCAGTCTTCCCCCTACACCTGCACAGACACTCGCCTTATTAGAATGACGAAGTTGAATGGTTTTCTTTTTCATGCGTCCCACATTCAGGGTTTCTGAACATGCTTTCACATTTTGGCCAAGCACAAACAAAAATGCGAGAGGTGGCTTATCATTAACTCTTTTTTGTGAAATATGGAAGGGAAACCCGGAGGGGTGGGGAAGGATGAGGGTGATGGGTGTTATGTGGGAGGGGGTGAGGATAGGGAAGGGATAGGGTGAAAAGAGGGTTGAGAAGAAGGATGACGTGTTCATTGGTCTCTTAACTATATGATCGAGTTTTCCGCTCTGGTCATTAGGCTGAGAGCCACACTTAAGGCTCCGGCGACACCGGAGAAGTCCAGTGATCTTCCTTGTTAAGCAGACAGCTGCTGATGTGTCTGTCAGGTGTCTGCTGACGCGTTTCAAGACGATACACATATATGAGAAAATAAACCTAAATAAATTTGTTTCTATTAAAAAAAATGTTTTATCTTCACAATTTTTTTTTCACGAAACACTAGAACAATATGGGACGGGAGTTGTTGATGGCTGTTATGGATGGGACAGGTAGAGGAGGGGAGTTTAATGGCGGAATGAGGAAAAAGAATAATGGGAGGAGAAACAAAATAAAGGAGAAGTGCGTTTGTAATGGTAGAAGAGGAAGAATATTTGAAGAAACAGAATAATGGGAAAAGCGGCTAGGTCATAGGACGAGAAGCAGGACAATGGGACGAGAGGAAACAAAAATAGAAAGAGAGGGAAGATATTACGAAGAGAGGTATGATTAAGGGAGGTAGGTAATAAAGTGCAAGGAGGGCAAGACATAGGGTTGAGGAGAAAGGTAATGGGTGGAGAGACAAGATAATGGGCGATTGGGAAGATAATGGAGTCAATCTGGAGCATTTTGACCCTTCAATAAGGGTAATGTTGAGAAGTGGAGAGTAGATGCTGGGGTTGATCTGGGAGAGACCCCCCCCAACACACACACACACAAATTCTCAGGAGAATTGACAGGGTGGACAAAGACAAACTCTTCAGCACGGGTGGGACACGAACGAGGGGACACAGGTGGAAACTTAGTACCCAGATGAGCCACAGAGACGTTAGAAAGAATTTTTTCAGTGTCAGAGTAGTTAACAAATGGAATGCACTAGGAAGTGATGTGGTGGAGGCTGACTCCATACACAGTTTCAAATGTAGATATGATAGAGCCCAGTAGGCTCAGGAATCTGTACACTAGTTGATTGACAGTTGAGAGGCGGGACCAAAGAGACAAAGCTCAACCCCCGCAAGCACAATTGGGTGAGTACACACACACACCAGCCGCCACACATACACACACATACACACACACACACACACACACACACACACACACACTCACACTCACACACACACACACACACTCACACACACACACACACACACACACACACCAGCCGCCACACACACACACACACACACACACACACACACACACACACACACACACACACACTCACACCTACACCCCTGTGATCACCCAGCAGATAGAGAGTGTTACGTTATGGAATGTGGATATATCTAACTCTCCTGGCTGACCCGCAGCTCACTCGACACGGCAGCGCTGATGATGATGACACTGATCCTCTAAGATGTGTGGGAATATGTTAATGGTCAATTCAGATATTACAGGATACAACACTACATAAATCACATATGAAACAACGGGAATTTTCAGAACTGCAAGAATGCGAATGAACATACTAGTCCTGTATTCACAACTTTCCAAGGGCGGGAACAAGCGGGGTCCAGCAGGGGCCGGAGCCGCGACCACACCTGTTCATAGTGGACATAAATGTCTCTCAAGATGAAATAGAACCTCAACTGTCAATCTCTGCGGACGATATACAATTGATGAGTGTACGGGCAACCTCGCAGGAGGACCGGAACAAACAGAAAGATCGGCAAGATCGCCTTTACCAGTGTTTCCGCAGTTGACCAGAGTGAGGAAACATAATGGGCACGACAACAAGAAATACGAGATCAGAAGAAGGAAATACAGGTCGATGGAGAGGGAACAGACAGCCACAAAGGAGGGAGCTGTTCTCGGGGTACGAACCCCACCAAGACGAGCACCAGACGGCCCCGGACACAGCACCAACATCCGCAGCATACACAAAGAGGCTTTAGAAACCTCGTAACCTTTGATCACTCAACGTCCGCGGGGATTCCACTCATCTTGTAGCATAAATAGAAACCTGGAAAGATCCAAAATATCCTATTATAACGGTAAGAAAAATACGAGATGTCAGTTCTGAAGGACATGTAGAAACTAAACACCTTAGAGGAACCAGAGATGTGGGAGGGGATGGAGCAGTGGTGCCAGATTTGGGATAGATCTTGGAGGGGGGGGAGAGGGGAAGAGTCGAAAAGAATTCCTCTCACACAAACACAGATAGAAAAATGAGCGTTCGAGAGTCGCAGTCCACGGACCTGGGTCCGATTCCCAGACGGTTGCAGAAAGAAATGGGCAGAGTTTATTTCACCTGATGCACCTGTTCACCAAGCAGTTACTAAGTAGCTGGGAACTAGACAGCTGCTATGGGCCTACGAGCCTGGGGATGTGCGTGTCACACAAATATATTGAATAAATGATAGAAAATAATAGATCGAGTGAGTACATTACACATCTCGATCAAGCGAGTAAATACTAATAGGTGAGATACAAACACACAAGGTTCATATCATAGGGAGAGATGTGGTATGAGGAACAACTGAAAGAACAGGTCCTAACGTCGCTCAAGTAGAGAGAGCCATGATCGATACATATAAAATACTTCAGGGAATTGACATAGTGGAAAGATATATTTACATTAAACACCAATAGAACAGAGAATATCCATCGAAGCTTGAGACTTTGCTTTTAGAATTCATAGAATCAATGAATTTCTTGAGATTCATAAATATTTTAGTAAGTTTTATTTTAGCATAAGTGTAGTTGGAAAATTAAATGAACTAAGCGGGCAACAACACCTGATTTCAAATGTTGAATTATTGTATTTTATAATACAGTTGACATCTAAAGCCATATCATAGTGATCTATAGGTACTGTGAGAGGCAAGAGCTCTCTGTTCCTGTTCTGAACCCGTGTTGTCCAGGGTTATGTAAACACTATGATTCCATATGTCTTTTGATCTTACTTATTATGATGTGTGATATTAGAGCTATTGTTCTATAATTTTTTGCATCGTCTTTACTACCTCCCTTATGGAGTGGCGCAATTTCTGCTGTTTAAGTATGTTGAGGATAACGCCAGTATGTAGGCTCCGTCTCCAGCGGATGTTTAGGGCATGTGATAGTGGTGTTTTACTATTCATAATAAATATAGAATTCCAGGAATCTGTGGCCGGCCGCAGAGTATATATGCATACTGTCTGCGACTCAGAGTCCAGTGGAGTTAGGGTGATATTTGATATTTGATTTAATGTTCGTGTTACATTTATAAATGATCGTTGGGTTATTGATCTTCAATGTGTTCATAGGTCTACTGAAAACAGAAGAGTACTGTATCCTAATGTATTTTGTCTATTTCTTTGTTGTCATCTCTGAAGGTTCACATCACCCATGCGCAGCGGCCCAATGCTGGATTAAGTTTTGTTCTAGATTTGCATAGGAGAAAAAATATTTTGGATTCATCTCTATTTCATGATGGGCTTTTGCTCTCTTTGCCTCTCCTGGAGTTTATACGGCTATTGCAANAAGAACATAAATTATTGACTTAGTTATGTTAGTTTAGGTAGGGTTCGTTAGGTTGGGTCATATATCATATTACTATATATATTAATTCAAATAACCTATTGACAACAAAATTCGAAAAAAAAAAAAAATAACTCGGCACTCGGATGGTAATCTTGGGCATAGCATTTTATCATAGTCATAGTTTATCATAATCATGGGGCATAGCATTTAGTGCCGGCGGGGAAGTGGTTCATATAGCCTCGGCTATCACTTCTTTTTGTCCGGTCGTGATGTCACAGTGGTTTAAGGCGTCCCTGTACATACCAGTTGCGTTGCTCCTGGGAGTATGGGTTCGAGTCACTTCTGGGGTGTGAGTTTTCAGCTGTATCTAGTCCTGGGGACCATTCAGGCTTGTTGCATATATATATATATATATATCTATAATATATATAATATATATAATATATATTTATATATATATATATATATATCACTAAGAACTCTTTGATCCGGCCAGGATTCGAACCCATGCGTCCAGGATCACCCCTAAACGTACACAGTACCGTGACCACCGCACCAATGATCGTCATAAGGATTGGTCAGTCTTGGTGCTTATTAACTAAGCTCCCACTGATCAACCCCCGACGACACTCATGGATCCATTTGAGTACAGTTTTTCATCAAATTCTGGCGCATGCACGGGCCGCACCAATTCACCATGTGTGAGAAAGCTGCATGAACGCGCAAGCCATATTCACTAAGAACTCTTTGACCCGGCCAGGATTCGAACCCATGCGTCCAGGATCACCCCTAAACGTACACAGTTACCGTGACCACCGCACCAATGATCGTCATAGGGATTGTCAGTCTTGGTGCTTATTAACTAAGCTCCCCACTGATCAACCCCGACGACACTCATGGATCCATTTGGGTACAGTTTTTTGGTGCGGTGGTCACGGTACTGTGTCCGTTATTGGTGATCCTGACGGCATGGGTTCGAATACCTGGCCGATCAAAGAGTTCTTAGTGATATATATATATTATATAATATCTATATATATATATATTATATATATATATATATATATATATATATATATATATATATAACTGAAAACTCACACCCCAAAAGTGACTCGAACCCATACTGCCAGGAGCAACGCAACTGGTATGTACAGGGACACCTTAATCCGCTTGACCATCCAACCCGTCCTCGCAAATTCGTATAGTCAATATTGACTTATTAAATACGTGCATAGGTGATATACTAAACATAATAGTTTACCTTGAAAAGCTTCATAGAAAACACCGACCTTACCTAACCTTGTTAGTATGTTAAGATAAGCATCTTATTGCTTCGTAATTACAATTATTACTTAACCTATACCTATCATAGGTTAAGTAACAATTGTAATTACGAAGCAATAAGATGCTTATCTTAACATACTAACAAGGTTAGGTAAGGTCGGTGTTTTCTATGAAGCTTTTCAAGGTAAACTATTATGTTTAGTATGTCACCTATGCACGTATTTAATAAGTCAATATTGACTATACGAATTTGCGAGGACGGGTTGGACCATCACGACCGGACATAAGGAAGTGATAGCCGAAGCTATTTGAACCACTTCCCCGCCGGCACTCAGTTGCATATAGTCCTGGGGGACCATTCAGGCTTGTTCGCATTTGTGTTCCTCACGTGTTGCCCCCAAAAATGAGGTTATTTGATAAATGCTATGCCCAAGATTAACATCCGAGTGCCGGCAGGGAAGTGGTTCAAATAGCTTCGGCTATCACTTCCTTATGTCCGGTCATGATGGTCAAGCGGATTAAGGCGTCACTGTACATACCAGTTGCGTTGCATATATATATATTTTTAAATATATGTTTATTTATTTATTTAAGACTTTATCGGCTGCCTGTTGTGTTAACATTTGATTTCTGATGGGAAATTCTATCTATATTTGAGAGATAAACAGTAAACACTGAGATTTCTTAACGACACTTCAGCTCTACCTGTACGGGCCTACTTACATTATATCTACGAATAACGACGACGGTGGTAATTGGTACAGTGGAGGGGAGGGGGTGTGGGGGGACCCCTGGGCCGGTTACCTGCTGAGGTGGGCCACACGGCCCAGCTGTTGTAAAAGACAGTCGCCGAGCGTGAGCCCAGGCCGGGACCTTGTGGTATGCCGCAGGTGGGACAAACTTCCTGCACCCCACCACCACCACACCTGCCGGGTACACACCTTACACCCCACCACCACCACACCTGCCGGGTACACACCTTACACCCCACCACCACCACACCTGCCAGGTACACACCACACCACCGAGGCACACAGCTCCCACAACCCCCACCCGAAGCGTCCAGTCTACGGAGGGCTCTTATTCAAAGACAGCTTTATTAATCGTGTTATGGATTTTGTGGTTTATAATGTAATCAAAATCTTCGAGAAGAATTCCTATATCAAATATTAGTTTGCCACGCGCCATGAAGCCATGTCTGTGGTTGATACGTCTACGCGTTCCCTAGATTTGCCACAACGTACAAAATCCAACCTCCTAACCTAACCAGAAACATACGAACCCAAACAACCCACTTAACGTAACCTACCAAGGCATAGATAACGTAGATACTTGTGAGCCGTTACTTTCCACCGCAGGTTACACTGGTATCATTGGTTACCACAACGCAGAGGTTCGAACCCTTATCGCTGCTCCTACGGATTTCCTACTGATATTAACGATAATGTGATTTCTCTGTGTAATAACAATAATAATAATATAATAATAATAATAATAATAATAATAATAATAATAATAATAATAATAATAATAAGAGAGGCGTGACCAAAGAGCCAAAGCTCGATCCCCGGAAGCACACTAGATGAGTACTAGGCGACTACACTGTACGTTCCCACTCATTACCGATTCTAAACCGCAATTACATTACTCCTTGACCCTGAGAATAACATGATCTGCGCCACGCAACGCAGCCATGGCGCTGTCACGCCCAATATAACAGCTTCGTATAACACATTAGCTACTGGGTCTAAAATGTGCACGGTAAATTATCCCATTTCTGAGCGTGTGACTGAGAGTCACGCCGCCCAGGATGGGTGAGTGTGAGAGCGTGAGTCACGCCGCCCAGGATGGGTGAGTGTGTGAGCATGAGTCACACTAGCAAAGCCGAATGAGTGTGAGAATGTGAGCGTGAGTCACACTGGCCACACGGAACTCAAACCAGTCACTGAATGACCTTTTTACCTCTAGATGTTGTTGTTTCAGATTTAGCTACTCAGAACGAAGTGTCCATGTAGCACGGGCTATGGTGAGCCCGTAATACCTCCAGAGCTACATCTCTCAAAATTATCCTTTGTGAAGGTGAGGTGCGCGTCTTTCCACCGCTGACGTGCTCACAACCCTACCCAAAAACTGCCACGACGTAACCTTTACATCTCTCCAGGGTATTATCCTTCTAAATGGCACAGAAAAAAAAATCCACTTTTAGAGAGAAGCGAACAATACCGTGCTGCGAGTAACAGCCTAGCGAGTCCAAACCCCTGAACTAAAAAAAATATATATAAAGCTTGCGGGATTGGGTTTAGAGAAACTTAATGTTGTTCTCTTGGTAAAATATCATTTACAAATTTGATTGTTAAGTTTCATGGTTCATTTGCCCTCTGAGCTACTGAGACTTCCACGCTGTTGACCGCCTCAATTCTTCAGGATTTCCGTAGCGCTGAAATCGGGGTTGAGAGCAGTTTGCTCCATTTTAGTGTACCTTTGTTTGCTGGCCGGGGAGAAATATGTGCTGTTGAGAGTGTGTTCTGAGGCTCTTTGTTGCATTATCCCACACAACGGTGAAAATTCATGCGTGGTAAATAACCGGGGAGAATGGTGGGGGGCGGGGAGTGGCCCCTGGTGGTCCTGGTGGCCCTGGTGGGCCTGGTGGGCCTGGTGGCCCTGGTGGCCCTGGCGGTCCTGGTGGTCCTGGTGGCTCTGGTGGTCCTGGCGGTCCTGGTGGTCCTGGCGGTCCTGGCGGTCCTGGTGGTCCTGGCGGCCCTAGTGGCCCTGTTGGTCCTGGCGGTCCTGGAGGTCCTGGCGGTCCTGGTGGTCCTGGTGGTCCTGGCGGTCCTCGTGGCCCTGGTGGTCCTGGTGGTCCTGGTGGTCAGGTACCACAGGTACCTGACCCTGGTGTACCACAGGTACCTGACCCTGGTGTACCACAGGTACCTGACCCTGCTGTACCACAGGTACCTGACCCTGCTGTACCACAGGTACCTGACCCTGCTGTACCACAGGTACCTGACCCTGGAGTACCAATGAGTACCATCATATACAGCACCATATGAACTGCAGGGCTAATTTACATGTAAATGGAATTCTTGAAACGTGCAGACAAGTTAAAGATCAGTGGAGGAGGTGTCGTACTCTGCAAGGTAGTGAGGCGGGGATGCTCCCCTTGTGGGAGGGACGTGGGTGTTGTACTCCTACCCCAGGGCCAGGGGAGGACAGGTGGGGAGTGGGGGTTGTCCAGTACACCAACAGCCCTCCACAAAATAACTGGGCCGACGATTATATCATATCGTTAGTCTCAAACTATATAAGTTAAGACATAGTTCATAGTTTGAACTGTAAGGTTGTTGGTGCCTCTTCTACTGGACCCCTAGAAGGTGTGGACTCCCGTACTGAGGCTCCCTCAATGGTGTACCGGAGGGTTAAAAAAAGTCCACTACGGGCTCACCATAGCCCGTGCTACTTGGAACTTTTTGTTCAAAATTTTTAATTTTTTACAACAACATACCGTAGGAGCAGCAGTTCACGACCGACCTGGTGCTTCTATCCCACAAAAGGCCAGAATTTGTAAACAATTAAGAACCCTTTAAGACCTTCATAAGCTGGCCTGACATGAGTGATCCCGAGGCGCGGCAACACTCAAGGTGTTGCCATCTACGGCTCATGCCAGTGTTGACACTCAATTACAAGTTGATGACGCGAGAACTTGAGGAGGAGCTGCTCCTAATTGGTTTTTCAGTGAGGCAGCCCATTACGATCATCTCGAGAATTGGAGGAGAAATTCCTTTTTAATCGCAGGCGGATTGTTGGATATGGATGAGTCGGATTTCTTTGTGGGTGTGGTAGTGGGGAGTGTTTGGCAGAGTGGGAAGGATAACAGTTGTTCTAATATGACAATCTGGCTGCCTAATTTATTTCATTATTTTGTTGTGTGTGGAGGCCTTCTTGTCTGTGTAATTAGCGAATGTGGATATCCGGTACTGTCTCTCACTCGTATATATACATATGAACACTTTTCCATTTGAATGATACACGCATCTCCTACTTTCCTAACACTTAACGCCTCTGTCCATCTGTCAGTCACTAGGCCCTTCGGAGTCGGGCAACTGTTGTGGGTTGCATCCTCAGGAAGATCAGTCGTTGGCCCTAGAGGGACCTCGATAAGTCTGAGAAGCCAAATACACAATCTCTCTCTCTCTCTCTCTTTCTCTGTCTGTCTGTCTGTCTGTCTGTCTGTCTGTCTGTCTGTCTGTCTGTCTGTCTGTCTGTCTGTCTGTCTGTCTGTCTCTCTCTCTCTCTCTCTCTCTCTCTCTCTCTCTCTCTCTCCACAACCCGATGCCAGTGGACCCAAGCGCTCGTGGGACAGACCCTGAATGCACCACATTTTAAGTGATTGGAGAAGACTAAGTTTCGATCCATCTTGAGTTCTAGAGATCGAGTCCAACGGAGGATTTTCTATGATATAAGGATATCGGGGCGCTCAGACCAACTTCTGGCCAAAAATGATGCTGCTTTCTTCAGAGTTTATTGACTCTGGAATTCAATCGCCTTTCTCTCTAAGTTTTATAAACTCTGGGAGTTTTAAAGCCTTACATTTTCCAACCTGCATGTTCTCTAACTTTTATAATAAAAAT
>WNGS01072847.1:1354015-1376548 GCA_020271785.1 Procambarus virginalis | reverse complement strand
ACAGTACCTGACACAGGGTAGACAGTGCCAGACACAGGGTAGACAGTACCTGACACAGGGTAGACAGTACCTGACACAGGGTAGACAGTGCCAGACACAGGGTAGACAGTACCTGACACAGGGTAGACAGTACCTGACACAGGGTAGTCAGTGCCAGACACAGGGTAGACAGTGCCAGACACAGGGTAGACAGTACCTGACACAGGGTAGACAGTGCCAGACACAGGGTAGACAGTACCTGACACAGGGTAGACAGTACCAGACACAGGGTAGTCAGTGCCAGACACAGGGTAGACAGTACCTGACACAGGGTAGAGTACCAGACACAGGGTAGACAGTGCCAGACACAGGGTAGACAGTGCCAGTCACAGGGTAGACAGTGCCAGACACAGGGTAGACAGTGCCAGACACAGGGTAGACAGTGCCAGACACAGGGTAGTCAGTGCCAGACACAGGGTAGACAGTGCCAGACACAGGGTAGACAGTGCCAGACACAGGGTAGACAGTGCCAGACACAGGGTAGTCAGTGCCAGACACAGGGTAGACAGTGCCAGTCACAGGGTAGACAGTGCCAGTCACAGGGTAGACAGTGCCAGACACAGAGTAGACAGTACCTGACACAGAGTTGTCAGTGTCATACACAAAGTAGTCTATGATATTCCAGTGATATTCAGTTAATAATAGATTTCTTTGTTTAAATGAACAATGAACTTGAAACTTTGTAAACTAAATCTATTATAATTTAATAATTTTGGAATGATATTTTCGAATTATTAAAAAAAATGTAATACAAATAATGAGTATATCCTAGTTTTACTGTTGCCTTACTGTACTGTACCAAAGATTACATTCACATCATCACTTTCTTACAAATATTACAGCTGTATCATTCTTCACTTACAGTCTACATTGCCCGGGGTGAACCAAGCTCCTGTGTATACCCCAATCATGTGATGTATACTCTAATGCATACCCCAATCATGTATATATCATCAATCATGTGAAGACACAGTCCTTTTGAAGAGGACAGCATCCATCCCAATAATTCTTCTGGTGAAGACAACACTGAGAATTTTGTAGGTGGTTATCATGTCTCCCCTTACTCTTCTGCTTTCCAGAGTTGTGAGGTTCAGCTCCCTTAGCCAACTGAGTCCATCTGAGGAAAAAGTAATGGTACTTTTTTATTACCAAAAAAGTACCGTTGTTGCACAGAACACACGCTTTTAACCGACAATGTAATCCAGACTGAAACTAAGACACTGAAAAGAACAATATACAATGTTGCAGATTGATTGCAAGGAGACTTGCAATCCTGTGTGATCGTCAGGAGCATTATAGAAAGCCGGAGAGGCTGCAGGAGTTGTTGTGAGATCAAAGGCAATATCAAACAGAATTGGGAATAAAACTTGACTAAGATGAAGGGGGAATTGTTTTCTGGGTGACCCCTTCATCTCGGGTAGTCATGATCATCTAGTTAATCCTCTTGACAGCATCCCGGTAAGGACTCACTGTGAGAAGCGATTGGGGAACGGAGAGGGGTCAGATACGGTTGATGAACGTAGGATTAGATCCGGCTAAATAACTGAGAGGGAATCAGATACGTTTGAGGAACAGAGGATCAAAATAAACTTATTGTTGAAGAAAGGAAAACCGAACTTTTTTTCAGCAGTGAGCAAATCACTTAATTGATAAACACTTCGAGTTATAACTTCAAGAACCACCAGCTCCCTGAATTTAAGTGTAGCAATTCCTCAGCCGAGAGAGAGAACTCATGCAGAGAGAGAGATCTGAATACACCCAGCGACACTGATCTTGGCTACACCCCAGGAACACTGATCTTGGCTACACCCCAGGAACACTGATCTTGGCTACACCCCAGGAACACTGATCTTGGCTACACCCCAGGAACACTGATCTTGGTTACACCCAGGAACACTGATCTTGGCTACACCCCAGGAACACTGATCTTGGCTACACCCAGGTACACTGATCTTGGCTACACCCAGGTACACTGATCTTGGAACAGAAGGACCTTGATAACAACAAGCTAAAGGAGAGGTCCTGAAGTCCACTAAAGTGTTAGAAATACAGTTGCTGTATACAGTATTTTAATAATTTAATAAAGTGCTTTATTTCTAGATATAATAAGCTGCTTTATATCTTAATAATCAGAAGTAAAGGAATTAACGTTTGTAGAAGAGGTGAAAACTGAGACAAAGGCCTTTATAACAAGAACATAGCAGATAATATTCTATTAGAAACAAATTTACAAAAATGTGTACTATTAATACAATGAAAGATTTAGATTTTGTAAAAAAAAATAAGTAAATAAATAAGAAATTGAAAATGTGTAAATGCCTTTGACTGAATTTATAACTGAGCCCCAACACGAGGAGTCTGGGGTTAGAACTATAGACAGTCCATCTGTCTAGATTTCTGTCTAGAAAGAAATGTTTAGATTTCAAAGCTTGGGCGAAAAACATTCAGATCCCTCAGCTTGGGGTCAGTGGTATCCACACTCCTCAGCTTGGGGTCAGTGATATCCACACTCCTCAGCTTGGGGTCAGACGTATCCACACGCCACAGCTTGGGGTCAGTGGTATCCACACTCCTCAGCTTGGGGTCAGACGTATCCACACTCCTCAGCTTGGGGTCAGACGTATCCACACGCCTCAGCTTGGGGTCAGACGTATCCACACGCCACAGTTTGGGGTCAGTGGTATCCACACGCCTCAGCTTGGGGTCAGACGTATCCATACGCCTCAGCTTGGGGTCAGACGTATCCACACGCCTCAGCTTGGGGTCAGACGTATCCACACGCCACAGCTTGGGGTCAGTGGTATCCACACGCCTCAGCTTGGGGCCAGTGGTATCCACACGCCTCAGCTTGGGGTCAGACGTATCCACACGCCTCAGCTCCGGGTCAGACGTATCCACACGCCTCAGCTTGGGGTCAGACGTATCCACACGCCTCAGCTTGGGGTCTGACGTATCCACACGCCTCAGCTTGGGGTCAGACGCATCCACACGCCTCAGCTTGGGGTCAGACGTATCCACACGCCTCAGCTTGGGGTCAGACGTATCCACAAGCCTCAGCTTGGGGTCAGACGTATCCACACGCGTCAGCTTGGGGTCAGACGTATCCACACGCCTCAGCTTGGGGTCAGACGTATCCACAAGCTTCAGCTTGGGGTCAGACGTATCCACACGCCTCAGCTTGGGGTCAGACGTATCCACACGCCTCAGCTTGGGGTCAGACGTATCCACACGCCTCAGCTTGAGGTCAGACGTATCCACACGCCTCAGCTTGGGGTCAGACGTATCCACTCGTCTCAGCTTGGGGTCAGACGTATCCACAAGCCTCAGCTTGGGGTCAGACGTATCCACACGCCTCAGCTTGAGGTCAGACGTATCCACACGCCTCAGCTTGGGGTCAGACGTATCCACACGCGTCAGCTTGGGGTCAGACGTATCCACTCGTCTCAGCTTGGGGTCAGTGGTATCCACACGCCTCAGCTTGGGGTCAGACGTATCCACTCGTCTCAGCTTGGGGTCAGTGGTATCCACACTCCACAGCTTGGGAATGGTGACGTGAAGCTAGTGGTGCCTCCTTCCCTATTTGAGCTAACTTCTTTGTGCTTAGGGAGAATGAGTATTAGTAGCGGTAGCAGCAGCGGTAGCAGCAGCTGCAGCAGCAATAGTTATAACAGCAGCGGTAGCAGAAGTGGTAGAAGCGGTAGTAGTAGTGGTAGAGGTGATGGTGGTGGAAGCAATGCATTTGCGGGAGAAACGCGTCCCATTGGTCAAAGCTCAGAGCAACAGCGTGTATAAAAGATGCAACAGCTTGACACGACTGGCCTTTTACAGCGCGTGGAGTGGACAGGTGTGTGCTTGTACTCACCTTAATTCTACTTTTGTGGGTTGAGTTTCAGCTCTTTGGTCTCACCTCTTCAATCAGCCTGTACACAGGTTCTTTGGGCTATTGGGTTTGAACATATTTGTATGTGAATCTGTGTTTGGAGTCTATTGGGTACTTATATTGACCAGACCACACACTAGAAGGTGAAGGGACGACGACGTTTCGGTCCGTCCTGGACCATTCTCAAGTCGATTGTGAGATTGTCGATTGTTCCCAGTGTGTGATGTGAGCCGTATACCTTTTTTCGAGTAGAACATTCGAAAATTTTTATCCTTTGCCGTGTCAATTCCCCTCACAATTTTTGTTTACGACAACCATGTCTTCTATCTATTCAGTGATAAGTAAACTCTTCTATCTTCCAGTGATGTGCAGTTTAAGGGGTATAATGCGGTAAAATCAAAGTTGTTCAATTTTGTTCAAACTTTATTTAATAGTTGCATATGGAAAGGGCTGCAACTGGTTTGAGCATCGCAGCCTAAATATAACAGGAAAAAAAATACGTATTTTTGACGATTTTTCGACATTTTTCAACGTGATACTGCAAACACAAATGTCAACCGAAATCATTTCTATGACACTCGGCTATCACATTAGCATATAATAAAGGTTTTCTTTCGAGATTTCTATCCCAAATGTATTTAGTGTAATAATACAGAATTTCAAAGTTTCCCTAAAAAAATTACGCAACAAAATGATGTTTATGAATATTTATAAAATCAATAAATGGACTTATGACAAAAGTACCGAAGCAGTTTTTAAAGGCATAAACTCTACATATAATGTGCAGGTTTCATGTAAATTGAATAATAAATGAAACAGTTATAAGACCATGCATTTGTTAATTACTTACCTGTAGAAAATAAAGGTCAAAGTTCACCCACCTGTGGCCTAGGTTAACGTCGACCGATTTCATTCAAAATTGGCACCCTTGCAGATAGGCATGCGTTCAGTAAGGTGTATAAGTTCCATGAAGAACTTACATAAATTAATAGGAATAAGAACATAAGAACCTTAGAACGAAGGTAACTGTAGAAGGCCTATTAGCCCATACGAGGCAGCTCCTATTTATACCCACCCAATAAAAGGGGTAATAGGAATAAGAAGGGGATAGTAATAGGAATAACCAAGGGATCGTAAGAGAAAAGGGGAAGAAAATAAAAAAGGTGTAATTATAAATATAAATAGGTATAAATAGGAGCTGCCTCGAATGGCCCAATAGGCCTTCTGCAGTTACTTTTGTTCTTATGTTCTTATGTTCTTATTCCTATTACTATCCTCTTTATTACACCTTACCTTTCGTACCTTTTGCCATGGTTTTCTTCCTCTAAGATTTTCTTCTCACCTCTCTCTCTTGTCTATTTATTGCCTCGTCTCGTTCATTCATCACACTTGGCTAAAACAATGGAAACTCTTGGGCTGCAAGAGCAGGAAATGTCCTAAACAGGCATTTTAAAAGCATGATTCTTGATAGAGAGGGTGATCAACCACACCCAAATTACACTTCTCCCGCACCGTGGGAAGAGCCTACTTTCAAAATAGTAATAGAAAGTCTCCCAATGAAAAAGGCTGCCTATGCAGGCGATGAGTCACAATAACGTGGCTAAAGTATGATGACCAGACCACACACTAGAAGGTGAAGGGACGACGACGTTTCGGTCCGTCCTGGACCATTGTCAAGTCGATTCCTTGACTTGAGAATGGTCCAGGACGGACCGAAACGTCGTTGTCCCTTCACCTCCTAGTGTGTGGTCTGGTCATCAAGACTGCCTATGATCCAACAAGCCTATGGCGCATAATAGAAAAGCAAATGTTTAGCATTGCAGGAGCCACCCACATCTTCACAGACGGATCGGTCGACACAGAATATGAGAGTGCTGGCGCTGCTCTTTGCACGGCCAGCGTTCAAGCATATTGGGGACTGGGAGGACTAGTACCATCAACCCAAACTGATCAAACGTTCACCGTTGCCCTCCCAGGAAACGGTGAACGTGTCCTCGTGGTGAAGGTTTCCTCGTGCTGAACGTTTCCATTGGATACGTGATCCACCGGACTGTGACTCATGACTGCGAGCAGCTGGCTGTCTCTAACAGCCTGATTGACCAGACCAGCAGTCAGGATCCCCGGAACCAACAACACGTATACACAATTACGTACTCTTACAAGTACGTAAGAGCTACTCAAAATAATTAATAACTGATAAAAACACGTGCAACGCGATCAACATGTAGGGCGATAAAGGTGAGCTGCTCAATGTGAGAGTATTGCAGTTCGGTGACTGAATGTAACGTAACGGTCCCTATTGATACCTTGTTAGTTGTTGCAAGGTTGTTATATCTTGTTAGGAAGTTTTTATGACGTGTTAGAAAGTTGTTGCGTCTTTGTTAGATAATTGTTACATCTTATAGAAAGTTGTTACAACGTTGTGGTGAAGTTGTCTGGCGGGATCGAGGCTCTGTGCGATATGAACTGTCAGGGTTTTTGATTCTTGAAGAATTTCCACCTATTTGGTACCTCGTGGCCGTCCTTTTTGTTTTAAGTGCCAAGCTTCATTACCTTGCATTTGCCTGAGTTAAACTCTAGGAGCCACCGTTTGGATCATTCTTCAAGTATGGCCATGTCATCTTCTTGTGTTCCTATTATATTGCAATTATCATCTGAAATTTGTCATCATCAAACATTCAGAGGAAAATCACTTACGCATAACGAGAATAAAATGTCTTAGTACTGACTCTTGATGGATTATACTGATAATATATCGCTATTTTGAAATCTTTATCTTTGCTGTAACTTTGTTCTGTTTAGATACAACTTTATCCATCGGATCACCAGTAACTTTCTCGTGTTTTTCCCACTTGTTCACCAGTCTTTTGTAGAGTATTGTGTCGTAGGCCTTCTGGCAGTCAGAAAATGTGCAGTCTGCCCACTCTTCTCTGTGTTGTCTGATTTCTTTCGCCCTTGTGAGTCGAGAGTTGTCATCCCTGAACCCACGCTGGTGGTAATAAACTACCTTCTCTCCAGATGTGCTACCAGGAACTTTATATTATGTTATAAAGATGATATATTATATAACTTTAGATTATAACAAATTATTATATATATATATATATATATATATATATATATATATATATATATATATATATATATATATATATATATATAATGTGTGTATGTACTCACTTAGTGTGTGTGTATTTACTATGTGACTCTGCAGAATCGAGCTATTAGTTCTTGGACCCCGCCTTTCTAACCACTATTTTTCCTCTATTACATCTACTACATATATATGTCAAACACACGCACATATCCCCAGAAAGCAGCCCGTAGCAGCTGTGTAACTCCCAGGTTCCTATTAACTGCTAGGTGAACATGAGCATCATGGTGAAAGACACTGCCCATTTGTTTCCGCCATCGCCGGGGATCGATCCCTGGTCCCTAGGATTACGAACCCCGAGCGCTGTCCACTCAGCTACCAGGCCCTATGGCCTGTGTGTGTGTGTGTGTGTGTGTGTGTGTGTGTGTGTGTGTGTGTGTGTGTGTGTGTGTGTGTGTGTGTGTGTGTTTCGAAGTGTAAGTTCTACCTTACTGTGAACACAATCCAGAAAATACTTAAGAAAGCAATTCCATTCTGTGGGATTTGCATGCCATTTGCTGCTACGGGATGGAGGATAGGGAGGACGGGAGCGGGAGGACCTGATCGTTGCCTCAAAGATACTGATGCTGTGAGGTGTCCTCTAAGGCACGAAAAAGGTGTTGTGTCTCGCCGGGAAGAAAGAATAAATTTATTGGATCAAAAGCCAGGTTGTTGTCGTTACCGCGTAGTGTGGTTGGAGAACTGGTGATCCAGGTGTACTCGCTTAGTTTGTATACACCTACAACTAGGTGAGTACACATACACCTAGGTGTATACACCGAAGAGTGCAGGAGGAACTGGGAATGCAAGTATACACACCCTACTGTTTAGTAGAGTCAATGTGTGTGTATTTCTTGATCGTATATTTGTGCCTCTACATCCGTGTTTTTTCAAACCAATTTAGTTTAGGTACAAGATGTGTGATGCTGAGTGAATTAGTGAGTTGAATTGATAAGTCAGCCGCTCAACTTGACATCTGCAGGAGACATCTGCAGGAGCTGAAGGAGGCGTTTGAGCAGAATTCTGTGTTGCGTTTCACTTACGAGATGGAGAAGGATGGGAAGCTACCCTTTCTAGATGTAACAGTCACGGAAAGGAGCGGAGGTTTCCACACTGCAGTCTACACTAAGGAAACAAACATAGGAATGTGCCTCAATACTAACAGTGACTGCCCAGACAGGTACAAGAGGAGTGTTGTCAACGCTTACGTCGACCGTGCTCTCAGTCACAGCTCAGGATGGAAGCAAGTTGATGAAGAACTCTGTAGGGTTAGGCAGGTCCTAGTCAACAACGGCTTCTCCAATGGTTTCATTGAAGACATCATAAAAAGAAAGGTGAAATGCCATGCAACCTCAGAAGAGTCAACTAACACAACACCTATACCCCCTATTAGACTATTTTACAGGAACTTCTTTTCCACAGCTCATAAAACGGAGGAAAGGGTCCTGAAAGATATTGTTAATAGGAACGTTATCCCTACAGACAAAAATCAGAAGATACAACTGACTATTTACTATAAAACAAAAAAAACGGCCAACCTACTCATGGAAAACTCTCCAGACACAAAGCAGAATGCCTTAAAAGAGACCAACGTCGTCTATGCCTTCAAATGTCTACTTGGGGACTGTAAGCCCCAAAGAACTCAGTATATAGGCAAGACAACATTTCTTTCCAGGCGATTAACAATGCATAAGCAATAGAGCTCCATAAAAAGGAACATTTAATCTCTTCCCACAACCAGACCATCACCAGAGAAGTCTTAACAAACACACAGAAATCATCGATAGATACAGCGATAGCAGGCGGCTTGACATCTGCGAGGCACTACACATCAAAAAGTCAACACCAGCAATCAACAGCTAATTAAGGCACAACTATATTCTACCCACTTCAAGACTCCGTACCAATATAGAAGCATCAAGAGGAAGTATAGGCCAATAGGCCCTTTGCAGTTACTTCCATTCTTCCCTTTCACTTATCCAATTTATACCCATTGTACTGTGTTCTGTCTTGTGTTGGTCAAAAGTTTGTTCACCTCATCCAAAACTGTTTCAACATATTACCTCACCCAAATGCGAGTATATAAGAAAAGCTGTTTAGCATTAGAATTACAGGCTAAGTAGTTAATTCTGAGTAGCTAAATCTGTAACAACAACAGCGTTAGAATTAGTAAAACTCTGTTAAGTGTTTGCAGGTTACAGTTGTGTGTGTGTAAACTAAAGTCTTTGAAAATGTAATACGTTATTACGAAACGCGTTCAAGCGTCGCGTCAGACTAGAAATAAAATGAATTTTGGAGAATTGATTTTTCAATTACCATCGACAGTAAAAAGAAACATAAGAAATATTGAGAAAATTCGTGTTAGAATTTTTAATCTTACTTTTTCGGTCATATTTAACAACATATATATATATATATATATATATATATATATATATATATATATATATATATATATATATATATATATATATATATATGTATATCCCTGAACCCCTCATTAAGGATAAACTTGCTATTTGATGTTTTCACAATGCATTAATTAACTTAATTAATTCATCTAAAGTATTAACAGGAAGCCTTATACTATGGTGTACCGCTAAATTAACAAATCTTTAGTACAATAACTCATTGTACCTCTTGTAAATCAGTGAATACAATTACCGGAAAGTTGCTAAGAGAGGACACTTACTCATTGTTAAATCGTAAATTTTTGTTTAGTGTAAATGTTGAAATTGGATCTTCATATAATGCATTGATTTGGTGAATTCAAGCAAGTGTAGTGTATCCCAGGATAAGGTACCCCAGGCTAGTGTAGTGTACCCCAGTGTAGTGTACCCCAGTGTAGTGTACTCCAGGCTAGTGTACCCCAGGCTAGTGTACCCCAGGCTAGTGTACCCCAGGCTAGTGTACCCCAGGCTAGTGTACCCCAGTGTAGTGTACCCCAGGCTAGTGTACCCAAGGCTAGTGTGACGTGTCCACAACTATAGACCATTAACTTGGATGTCATGTTGAGGTTAATTTCAGAGACAGGTTTATGCAGATTAGTGTTACGGAAAGATTGCCATGTCAAAATATCGTATAGCACAATAATAATAAAAGTGGCGAAACCCTTATATCATGAGAACGATGCTGGTAAGTTATATTTCCCAAGCATGAATACTAATGATAGCTCTGACGAAGGCACCAAATGTGCCGCTCTGGTATAAATGAATAATACATTTAAAATTGTTTTAATTGAATTAAAAATGTGCATTTATTTTATGAGTTAAAAGTTTTTGAATTTATATAAATGTAAACCTTCGTATATTTATGAATAGAATTTTATGTATTTGTTCTCCAACGTTCACAGTTGTTCAGGGCTGAGGTGGAGGGCTCTCTTGCCGAAAATGTTCACAGTTGTTCAGGGCCGAGGTGAAAATTTGTTTTGAAAACGTATGCGCCACAATGCGGTTCAGTAGTGAACCCATAAGGACATGGTGCTCAACACAAATCACAGACCAGATTCCTGGATAAGTCGCTCCAAATGTTCTGGATAGCTCGCCCCAATTTTCGCTACATATTGGGCAAATATCAATCGTGCTGGGTAATGCCTTGTAATATACATGATTAGAATAGAGGAAAAATAGATCGTTGTTCATTTGGCTCGTGTGGATGGCGTGGTAAGCCTATACATTGGTATTCTAAGGGTCAAAACATCACGTATGTGGAACCAAACCTTCAGTGTGCAGCGCCAGTAAAGTCTAAAAGTTTTCCACAATATTCTTTAGAGTTGAGGGTCAAGATTGGTTAGGGAAGACTACTCGAATGGGTTTGAAGGTTAACAAGTGGAACCGGGAGCTAGAGCTCAACCCTCGCAAAAGCCAGCATATTGAACACACACACATGTTAATCAAATTCACATTTTGTATTTCTGTGTCACCCAATAATTAATTTTGTTTACTCGGATGGCCATGGAATATCTATCAATATAAATAAAAATGGAAATGTTCGTTTGTGCATGACCGCTAATCGCCGAAAGTTTCCCGAAAGAATCGCTAATCACCGATTGCTTTGACATTTTCACACAACGTTCCATTCGCATCCGAGCAGGTTTTTATATACATACTATATAGATGTGACGTCTGTGACGGTAAAAAAAAAAACATGATTTTTCTGAAAAACTGTGTATTTCATGTGTTTTTAATGTTAGGGAAATTTTCGAAACCTCTTTACCGATTGCTTTGAAATTTTGACATAACGTTGCATTCGAATAGGTGCGTCTTTTTATATATCTGTATATACATCCCTCACCTGTGACAGGAAAAAACATGCTTTTAAAAAAAACCAGCACCATCTGTTGGACGTAAGAGCAACACACGCTGTAATCTCCGAAAGTTCTTCACCGAAAGTTTTGAAATTTTGACACATCGTTGCATTCAAATAGGCGCGTCTTTTTATATACCTACTATATAGATGCCACCCCTGTGACAGGTAAAAACATGCGTTTATGAAAAACAGTGCCATCTGTTGCACATAATAGCAACATGCACGCTATACTAAATATGTCACATATTCCATTTCAATGTTTCCGATTGCATCGATAAATTTTATTTTCATAAATTTCAATTTATTTAATTTTTTTATTGAATTATTTTATGTGACATTGCATTTGAATTGAACTGTGTTGTTTACCATACCTTTTCATTTCGTGAATATACGTATAGATGCCACACCTGTGACAGGTAAAAACATTCTTTTTTTAAGAAACAGAGCCATCTGTTGCACGTAAGAGCAACACACGCTATACTAAATATGTTACGATTTCATTTCAATGTTTCCAGTTGCATTGATAAATTGAATTTTCATTTTTTCATTTCGATTTATTTTCTTTTTGATTTAATTATTTTGTGTAACATTGCATTGTAATTGAGCTGTGCTGTTTACCATACCGTTCATTTCATGAGAATAGTATATTTTTTTATTTTATAATTTTTTCATTTAGTCTTTTTAATTGTTTTTCTTATATTTCAGTTATGGGAATATCAGATCATTTGATGTTCCCAATTTTCTGATGGGAAAATCGTATCATTTGGGAATGCATCGGACGAGGGACTAGAGAATGGTGGGGAGGACGAGGGGAGTGGGGGACGGTGGAGTGAGGAATGGTTAGGAGGACGAGGGGATTGGTTTGGGGGACGAGGGGACGGGGGAGTGGGGAATGGTTGGGAGGATGAGGGAACGGGGGAAGGGGTGGGGAGGACTGGGAGACAGGGGAAGGTTGCTGTAGATCAGAAACGGACATGCGTTGCTGAGCCACAACAACGCGTGGCCAGGTACAGCTAATATATATATATATATATATATATATATATATATATATATATATATATATATATATATATATATCGTACCTAGTAGCCAGAACGCACTTCTCGGCCTACTATGCAAGGCCCGATTTGCGTAATAGGTCGAGTGATTTTCTTTATTTTCAATAAATTGTTTCCAATTAGTTTATTTGAATTATTATTATTATATTAAATTAGGAACATAAAATACTGACGTAGTTGTGTTAGTTTAGGTTAGGTTTAGATAGGTTAGGTTCGGTCATATATCTACGTTAGTTTTAACTCAAATTTAAACAAATTAATTTATGCATAATGAAATGGGCAGATTTATCATTTCTTAAGAAAAAAACGAGAAAAATATATAAATTCAGGAAAACTTGGCTTATTAGGCAGATTGGACCTTGCATAGTAGGCTGAGTACGACGTTCTGGCTACTAGGTACAACATATATATATATATATATATATATATATATATATATATATATATATATATATATATATATATATATATATATTGGTAGCAGTCTTTCTTGTAAACATATGTTGTTGAATATGACCGAAAAGGTAAGATTAATAATTCTAACACGAATCTTCTCAATATTTCTTATGTTTTTCTTCACTGTCGGTGGTAATAAAAATAACAATTCTCCAAAATTCATTTTTTAATTGTCTGACGCCTGAACACGTTTTGTAATTCGTATTACATTTTCAAAGACTTAATTTATACACAAATTCTTCGTACTTATACTCTATTGGATGAGGTGATATGGTTCAAAAGTTTTGGGTGAGGTGACAAACACAAGACAGAACACGAAACAATGGGTATAAATTGGATAAGTGAACATATGAATGGAAGTAACTGCAGAAGGTCTATTGGCCCATACTTCCTCTTGCTGCTTCCATATTGGTTCGGGGTCTTGAAGTAGGTAGAATATAGTTGTGCGTTAACTGGCTGTTGATAGCTGGTGTTGACTTTTTGATGTGTAGTGCCTCGCAGATGTCAAGCCGCCTGCTATCGCCGTATGATTTCTGTGTTGTTTGTTAAGATTTTTCTGGTGATGGTCTGGTTGTGAGAAGAGATTATGTGTTCCTTGATGGCGCCCTGTTGCTTATGTATTTTTAGTCGCCTAGAAAGAGACGTTGTTGCCTTGCCTATATACTGAGTTCTTTGGGGCTTACAATCCCCAAGTGGGCATTTAAAGGCATAGACGACGTTGGTCTCCTTCAAAGCGTTCTGCTTGGTGTCTGGCGAGTTTTTTATGAGTAGATTGGCCGAATGGTCCCCAGGACTATATGCAACTAAAAACTCACACCCCAGAAGTGACTCGAACCCATACTGCCAGGAGCACAATGCAACTGGTGTGTACAGGACACCTTATCCACTCGACCATCACGACCGGACAAAATCTGATCGTAGCCGAGGCTATTTGCCCATCAGACCGCCTGCACTCTGATGGTAATCTTGGGCATAGTTTTTTATCAAATCACCTCATTCTTTGGGGCACACGTGAGGAACACAAATGCGAACAAGCCTGAATGGTCCCCAGGACTATATGCAACTGAAAACTCACACCCCAGAAGTGACTTGAACCCATACTGCCAGGAGCACAATGTTCGAGTTACTTCTGGGGCGTGAGTTTTCAGTTGCATATAGTCCTGGGGACCATTCAGGCTTGTTCGCACACACACACACACACACACACACACACACACACACACACACACACACACACACACATATATATATATATATATATATATATATATATATATATATATATATATATATGCGGAAAAACCACAAAGAATTGGAGAAGAGAGATGAACGTTTCGGCTTGTTAAGGCCGTTGTCAACATCAGACTTCTTGTCCTCAGTCAGTCTGATGTTGACAAAAGCCTTAACAAGCCGAAACGTTCATCTCTCTTCTCCAATTCTTTGTGATTTTTCCGCATACAAATGATCAGTGTTTAGTGATCGTCAATTGCATATATATATATATATATATATATATATATATATATATATATATATATATATATATATATATATATATATATATATATATATATATATATATATATATATTTATCGATATTTGATTGAAGGTTTGAAATGGGATGTCGAATGAACGTGCGATACTATTAAGTACACTCACCATGAATAGCACTGTTCTGACCCCCACAACCACCTCCCCCTCCAACAATCCATCAGCCCCCACACCCCCTCCCCCTCCCCCCCCCTCCCCCACACACCGCGAGCCGCTCTGGGACTGACTGACTGACGGTACTCTGTTAAAATATTCTTTTCTCATTAATTCAATGCGTTATTTAAACACAAAACTTTAGGTCCTTTTATTTGACTGCTGTGAATTTTAAGCATACTGGGGGTGGGGGGGGGCGGGGTCTCTATCTCCGGTGCCGGGTGGCAAAGGTAAAACACGCCGGTTAAACAGACTGAAGTAGTGATTGTTGAGCAAACAAGGGGAGGAGGTGATGTTTAGAGGGGAAGAAGGGGGAAGGGCGGGGTGTTGCTTGGAGCGGACACAACTGGAGGCGCAACACCAGAGGCACACACACACACACATCAGCTGAATAAAATGATGGCTGAACACGTCATACTGACTGACGTCTTGTTATCCCTTCAGGAACTTGGGCAACGGTCCCTTCCGAGCGCTGTATACATTCTTTGTGAGACCTGTTATTGAGTGTGCTGCACCCGCATGGAACTCCAACCTAAGTAAACACAAAATGAAACTTGAAAAGCTCCCAAGAATATGCAACAAGGCTTGTTCCTGAGCTAAGGGGATTGAGCTATGAAGAGTAGAACTGAACCTCACTACACTGGAGGACAGATGCTGAGGGAGATTGACACAGTAGATATAGAAGAAATGTTCACATTAAGAAACAGTAGAACGAGAGGACAGCAAAAATGCGCCACAGAGATGTCACAAAGAACTGTTTCAGACTCAGAGTCGTAAATAAGTGGAACGAACTGAGTTGTCGAAGCCAACTCTTTGAGCCACTGATGGTGGAAGGTCGGAGCTTAAGGGCAGATTCTCGACCCTGCAAGCACAACTAGGTGAGTACATACACACACCTAGCAGTATAACGTTAGCTGTTTGGTGTGTGTGTGTGTACTCACATATTTGTGTCTGCAGGATCGATCTGTAGTTCTTGGACCCCGCTTTTCTAGCCGCTGGTTGTCCAGTGCAGTGAGTGCGTGTTTGTGTATTTTAACGTTATCGACCCTCTGCAGCCCAGGAAATGGGACGGTGGGACCCCTGTACATACTCGAAGGACCCCAACTCACCGTTGGACCCCCGAGAGTAGCGTGGAGATTCCCATGACATCTGTCAGCCTGCTGTCCTGCCTCTTGCAACAAATCCTCTGGTCTTCAGCACCGCCGTAGTGTGCAGCAGGACTCCAACGTGCACAGCAGGACGCCAACATGCGCAGCAGGACTCCAACATGCACAGCAGGACGCCAACAAGCGTAGCAGGACACCAACATGCGCAGCAGGACGCCAACATGCGCAGCAGGACGCCAACATGCGCAGCAGGACGCCAACATGCGCAGCAGGACGCCAACATGCGCAGCAGGACGCCAACATGTGCAGCAGGACGCCAACATGCGCAGCAGGACGCCAACATGCGCAGCAGGACACTAACATGCACACAGTCTCTTGGTGTACAGGTTACCCCACCCAGTGGACCTGCATAATTAACACCTGTACTCAAAACGGAACTTGAATGAGTAGCCACCGGAACGAGGGGAGGCTATGAACCCCCTAATTACTTATTAGTAAATCACTGTACTCTCTAACTATCACGTCAGCATGGCACTGAGGTTCCTAACTGCTCTCCGGAAACTGGCCTATTGACGGATCGTAACACACTTCCCCGGAGTTAAGAGTCCAATACTTAAGATGTATGCTGCGTCGAGTTAATAGCCTCCTCTCACAACATTCCAACCATGCATAAATGTGTAGAATCATCTCTTGGTCAAATATTCATTTAAGACAGAGAGGAATAAGGAAATAACTGCTAATATAAACACATTTACTGAATAATTAAACAGCAAATAATAATAATATGAAGAAAGCCTTACTAAATGCAAGTTATAGTCACTCAGACATGTTTCAGTAGGCTATTATAATTCCTGAATTTATTTGGAGTTAAGTTACTCTAATGCGCTGCTCACAAAGTATAGTAATCATCATGAATAATTCAATAAATCATCTTGGCAATGATAACATAGACTATGTAAATTTTAAATATAAACTCATGAGCAAACATATACATACATAGCCACAAATATATAATCAGATATAATAGTGTTCGTAATAGGCCAAGATAACCAAACAAACCGAATTTTCCTCAAATATTATATTTTTCTAAAAGAAATTCTTACGGAAAGAATTCAAGACCCCGAACTTGAGAGCTCTCTATTGCATTATATATGAATTCAATAAAATATATATTTTTTTAGTTTGGGTCAATACTAAGAGAAATTTGATCAAACCTAACATAACTAAGCCATTAATTAATGTGGCCATGACTCCCGTCTTGCTCACGAACGACGCTTGCTCCGTGGCGCCAAATTCTCGTCACGTCATTCATTGTTGGCTCTGTTGCAGGCTCTTCCTGGCACTCACGATTCTGTGAACGCTTCTTGACTCTGCAGTCTTCTGTCTTCGCCTCTCTCTGAGCTTCTCAACGGTCCGGAAGCTAGGCGACCGGGTATAAGGTCTCTGCAAATATTATACCAAAGTTTGAGGCCATCAACAGCTTGTGGCAAACATTGGAATTCAATTTTTTTTTGCCGGAAAACTTTATCTTGTCACTGTAGGGAAATTGTGACTCAACTACACTGTCAGGCTGTCACCTCCATGCTTCTCCTTTCACTGAAGTAATAATGCTTCTGATTATGGGCTACGATTCGTGTCACTGGAGTAGCAAACTTCACTGCCTGTGGCACTGCACTCCTTACCTTGAATGACTGATCTTCTTGAGCAGGACTTTTTATTCGGTGTTGAGAGCCTCAGATTTGCTAGTGATGTTGAGAGCCTCAGACTTGCTAGTGATGTTGAGAGCCTCTGACTTGCTAGTCATGTTAAGAGCCTCAGACTTGCTAGTAACATAACAATTCCTAACCTTTCCATTGGTCTCACACTATTGGCAATCCTCAAGTTGTCGTCTAGATTCATCAAACAGTAATCCTCCGCCTCTTGGCTCGTCACGAATTCTTGGAAAATGCGAAACTTCTTCCCTTGAAGTTACTGCCGCTGTCGAGGAATTCTCTTGACTCTTCTCTTAAGGTCTGCGCTCACTGCAGTGCATTATGAATCTCCGTTAATTATGGAACACCTGCCAGCCGGCCGTCCGCTCTTGTCCGGCTCTCGAGTCGCAATGAGGCCTCAGGGGGCCAATAACCTAACAGCATACCCCCCTTAAGGAGTCACGTGACATCAGATCATGCTTCGATTGGCGACCCGTTACGAAATTTAGCCAGTTAGGGCACATGCCTACATCCGGGCCTCCGGGCCAGGCTCTGCTGTGGTGGGCGCAGAAATCTTGCCTGATGTTATCATGCTTCCAGTCGCCAGATATCACAAATCAAAATGTGATTGATATTTACAGATAACGAAAGTGCACAGTAAATATGTATCCTATCTATATTAAAATAAAAATTACTTTGCGTCGTCGTATATGTTTATTAACGTGAATTGGTCGTAAGTCAGTACTCGAGACAACTGACGGTTGAAAAGGCTACGGGATCCAAAGATCGAGCTAGTAGCTCGATCCTTTTGGCACAAATAGATGAATTCACATTGCAGGGGGCCTCGTAGCCTGGTGGATAGCGCGCAGGACTCGTAATTCTGTGGCGCGGATTCGATTCCCGCACGAGGCAGAAACAAATGGGCTAAGTTTCTTTCACCCTGAATGCCCCTGCTACCTAGCAGTAAATAGGTACCTGGGAGTTAGTCAGCTGTCACGGGCTGCTGCCTGGTGTGTGTGTGTGTGTGTGGTGTGAAAAAAAAAGTAGTTAGTAAACAGTTGATTGACAGTTGAGAGGCGGGCCGAAAGAGCTAAGCTCAACCCCCGCAAACGCAACTAGGTGAATACACACACATGAAGGTCACCTCCAACCTTAATATTACTTAAACTTTCACTGTTACAGGTGGAGAGCGTAATTATAATTCAGGTATAAAATAATTAATCACAGGTGTAGCGAGGTTTGTGAGCCTCAGGTGTATAACCTACCTGGAATACCTGTGTAGTCAGGTCAATTTCCCCGAATCACAGCATTGTATCACCGGTGAATGAACTGATAACCGAAAGAAACAGATTTTTGGTTCTGTGATTTTTGCTTTTAGTTAATTGGCTAATTGTAAAATGCATTCATTTTGTAAAGAAAGTTTCATATATTATTTTTGTATTAATATTTTTAGTATAGTTTGTTTGTTTCTTCGATTTTCGAATTTGCAATTGGTATAAAAGATGACGAAAAAGTTTGAGTAATTTTAAGTTTTCTTTTATATTACTTACAATGGGAAACTAAAATTTAAAGTTCAGTTCCCTACCCTAAGGTCTCTTACCCTCTACTTCCCTCCCTCTTACCCCACATCTCCTATCCCTGTTACCCTCGCTTCACCTCCGCTGTTACCCTTCCTCTTACCCTACACCTACCTCACCTCTTCTCCCATGTTTCTTCACCCTGTTAACTTTCCTCTTACCTCCCCCCCCCCTTCCCTTTCTCTTACCTTTACCTCCCATCCCCCTGATTACACTTCCATGTCTTCCCTCCCCCACTCTCTTGCCTCAAATCCCTCTCCTTCCCTTACGTCTCTTACCTCTTTCCACTAGTAATTCTTCACTCTGTCTCTTCCCATCACATTGCTCACCCTCTCCCATCTCCCCCATCTCCCCCCATCATTCCCACCCCCTACACCACTCTCCCTCCAAGACAAGCATGACTGCCTGAGTTCAACAGTTCTCATAATATCGCCTTTATCGCCGGCCTCTCGTAACTCAGCTCCGAAGCACACGCACATGTCTCGTCCCACATCTATCCCCGCGGCTATTAGATCGTCCAGTATCTATCCATGCGGCTGTTTGGGATCAGTCGGGGATGCGTGTGAGCGCCTACAAGAACCGGCCGCTGATAAGGGACTGGTGCCTGCTTCTAAACGTTGAAGGACGCAATATAGTCAGTCTGGAGTTAAGTGAGTCAACAGACCTGGTAGTCAGCGAGCTGGTCTGTAACTTGACAGACCTGGTAGTCAGCGAGCTGGTCTGTAACTTGACAGACCTGGTAGTCAGCGAGCTGGTCTGCCTATCTGCCTATTTGTCTTTGCTGCCTATTTGTCTCCTGCCTATTTGTCTATCCTGCCTATTTGTCTATCCTGGATATTTGTCTATCCTGCCTATTCTACTGTCACACATACGAGAATAAATGAATCTGAAGAACTTCTTCAGTTCGTATTTACACACAACTAAGCACGTATATATCTAGCCTTAGCTTGAAACAATTCAATAATGCTAGTGTTTGTTCTGTTAATCAACAGCATTTTTCTCAAAATAATATTCCCGGTTCGTTTCTGAATCTAAACTTATCTAGTGTGTATTGTTTTATGATATCGTGTGATATCAACCCCCCAGATCTTTCTCTCGTCCTCACCCCTGAAGGATTTACTCTCCAAGCTGGTACCTTAATTGTGATTGGCCTCCTGCTCCCTCCGCCTGTCTTCATCATTTTGCACTTGCCCGAGTTAAAGTTTAGTAGCCATTTGTTGGACCATTCCTTCAGTTTGTTCAGGTCATCCACGAGCCTCTTGCTGTCATCCTTTAATGTGTGTGTGTGTGTGTGTGTGTGTGTGTGTGTGTGTGTGTGTGTGTGTGTGTGTGTGTGTGTGTGTGTGTGTGTGTGTGTGTGTGTGTACTCACCTAGTTGTGCTTGCGGGGGTTGAACTTTGGCTCTTTGGTCCCGCCTCTCAAACGTCAATCAACTGGTGTACAGATTCTTAAGCCTACTGGGCTCTATCATATCTACATTTGAAACTGTGTATGGAGTCAGCCTCCACCACATCACTGCCTAATGCATTCCATTTGTTAATTACTCTGACACTGATAAAGTTCTTTCTAACACCCCTGTGGCTCATTTGGGTGCTCAGTTTCCACCTGTGTCCCCTTGTTCGCGTACCACCCGTGTTAAACAGTTTATCTTTATCTACCCTGTCAATTCCTCTGAGAATTTTGTAGGTCGTGATCATGTCTCCCCTAACTCTTCTGTCTTCCAGAAGTGTGTATGTGTGTGCCGTCCTACAGACCTGCTGATGGTTGGGGTACCCCTAGGACCTTATAATCTGTATATTCTGATCCCTTTGTACCTAAATTACGCTTCCTTTATCTTGAGCTCTGAGGAGGGGGGGGGGTTAGGCCTTCCAGCAGTTTTTTTAATAATAACAATAATGATAACAATATTATAATAATAATAATAATAATATTATTATTATTATTATTATTATTATTATTATTATTATTATTTTACATCCAACGAGTTGGTTTGTTTTACTGTGGAATACTTCATCCTTGCCATGTTGCCATCTTTATCACCGTGTTCAGTGTAAATTGCATCTCGACTCCTGTTATATCTGCTCAGTTCTCACGTGACTCAAGACATTTCTACCACAGAGCTGAAGAGCATCTGTAAGGATCACCTTAAAGCAACTAAGAGTCACTAAGGAAACGAATAAGGGAAATAAGAGAGGTTGATGGCAACACAATACACAGGTAACTTTGGCAACACTGCTTCTCAACTCTTTGATGCTCACTTGTTTCTATAAAAAAAAAAACTCCTCAAGACTTGATTCTCGACCTCGCTAAGAGGCACCGATCCTGCTTCTTATCTAGTGTTTTGGCCCTAAAATACGGCCGGCCGGAGGCCTTATATATATATAAATAGTTTGATGGTATACCAATTAATAGATAAGGGACGAGGAATTATAGTGATACTAAGGTCGGAGGCGACTAGCGCCATCTGTCGGGTGAAGCTCACAACGGTCAGCGATGCTCAGGTGTTTCGTGTCTCCGTATCTAATGGCGGTACTTATGATACCTGCAGACACTCGCCTGTTTTTCACTGAGCCAGTGGGCGCGTTCACTCAGTGTGTGGCCTCCACACTGCGTTCACTCAGTGTGTGGCCTCCACACTGCGTTCACTCAGTGTGTGGCCTCCACACTGCGTTCACTCAGTGTGTGACGCCTCCACACTGCGTTCACTCAGTGTGTGTGGCCTCCACACTGTGTACGTTCACTTAGTGTTTGGCGCCTCCACACTGTGTGCGTTCACTCAGTGTTTGGCACTTCCACGCTGCGTGCGTTCACTCAATGGTGGTTTTTCCATACTGGGCGCGTTCACTCAATGATAGTTCTTCCACACTGGCCGCGTTCAGTCAGTGATGGCGCTTTCACACTGGCCGCGTTCACTCAGTGGTGGGTCTTTCACACTGGCCGCGTTCACTCAGTGGTGGGTCTTTCACACTGGGCGCGTTCACTCGGTGAGCAGCGCCTCCACAGCATGATCACTACCGACCCTTCACCATAAAACAGTGAGACCCCAAAGCACCACATAGTCAAGAGTATTCCCCTCTCGTCACCACAACACCACTATTGCATATCTATCGCTCTTTAACACCGATAGACACCACCAGTTAACACTGATATAAATATATAAAGGTGGTATGAGAAACTGAGATAATATAGGCGAATGTAAATGCGTCCTATAAAAATGAAACTATAAAAAACGTACTATATATAAATGCGTCACTATTTCACCTCAAATGTAGGTGAATATAATGTGAATGAAATATAGCTCAAAATAATTATTTACGTGAATTGTTTATCTATATTGTTTGTTATCTGTATCGTTAGTTGGTGCATTGGGAGCCGGTCGGCCGAGCGGACAGCACGCTGGACTTGTAATCCTGTGGTCCTGGGTTCGATCCCAGGTGCCGGCGAGAAACAATGGGCAGTTTTCTTCACCCTATGCCCCTGTTACCTAGCAGTAAAATAGGTACCTGGGTGTTAGTCAGCTGTCACGGGCTGCTTCCTGGGGGTGGAGGCCTGGTCGAGGACCGGGCCGCGGGGACAC
>WNGS01072847.1:1288576-1309767 GCA_020271785.1 Procambarus virginalis | reverse complement strand
ACATTGATTATACGCTCCTGTACATTATATATGCGCTCTATACATTGTATTGTGCGCTCCTATATCCATTATATTATGCGCTCTATACATTATAGTAGCCGCTCATACCATTGTATTATGCGCTCTATAAATTGGATTGTGCGCTCTATACATTATAGTATGCGCTCTATACATTGTATTGTGCCCGCTCTATACATGTATATGATGCGCTCGATACATATATTATGCGCTCTAGACAGTATATTATGCGCTCTATACATGGTATTGTGCGCTCTTTACATACGATAGGGCTCTCTATCCTTGTATTGTGCGCCTAATACATATGCGCTCTATTACATTATATTATGCGCTCTATACATTGTATTGTGCGCTCTAGACATTCAAGCATGTCAAAAACAAACTTACAGATCCATTAAGTTCCACAATATGTTTCCAAGGTCTCTTCTTTCCCTATTTCCTTGTTCCCGTATTTCCACGACCTATTTTTTTTTCCTTTAACTCTATCACGCCCTCTAATTTACTTCTCCTCTTCTTTCTCCTCCCAGTCTCCCCATTTCCGTCGCTCTTCCTAGTAGCTAGGTCCCTCGTTACTCCATTCCTCCTCCATATCCCATCACCCTTTCTGTCTCACTTCACTCTCCCTTCCCCTTCCTCTTCTTCCTTGCTTATACTCCTTTCCTCTCCTTCTTATCAGCCCGTCCTATTTCTTCTTTTTCCTCCCGTTTTCTTATCCACTATCGACTGGTCGCTTATTGCATGGTTGGTGTTCGATTCTCGATGATTCAGGTGGTCGGGCACTGTTTCACTCATTACCTATATCCGTCTCATATCCCAGTCCATCTCTCCCCCTCAATCGTCTCTTCATATCCCAAGGCTTTCCCTCATACCCATCATCTTCGTCTGTGTTTCATATACCTTTCGTTCGCCTGAATAATTCACCTAACGTAACCATTTCACTACCCTTCATCTGGCCCTTCAACACCCCCTTTGCAAACCCATCCCTCCCTCTCTGGCACTTCCATTCACACCTATCCCTTCTTTCCTTGTAGCTATGCCATCCCTTTCCACCCTTTCCACTTATCAACCTAATTTTCTTTCGGGTTTATAAAAGGCTTTTCCGGTGCTTTCTAATTACTGGGATCTGTGAAGAACTCATCAGGCGTTGTGCTAGTCTTAATCTTTTGGTCTCGCTGTGAGACAGCATCCCTCCCTCACCCTACCCTTCTCTCCCTCACCATCCCTCATTACTCTCGCCATCCCTGTATCTCTCCTCGCCTCCCTACCATCCCTGACTCCAATATCTCGTCTCACACCTCGGCCCTCCATCCTTCCCTCACTTGTTTTCTTATTGTATTCTTTAGTTTCCCTCCTCCACTCTCCCCTGACTTCCCCTATCTTGACTCCCTCTTCTCTTCCGCAACTCTTCCCTGTATTCTTGTCTGCATGCACGCTTCCCCCCCCCTCACTTTCGTCTCCCTATTTCTCCAGCCTCCTTAGGTCCTGAAAGGTTCTTCTGTCCTGTACCTGCACATCTGCTCTCCACACCTTCTCCCTCTAGTGCTCCTCCATGTCCATCTCCTCCGTATCGCCACCTGTCTCTTTTGCCGCCGATCTGCCACTTTTTCTGCCATGTATATTCCTGGTTTAAATTTTAATCGACTACAATCCTATTATATAATATATATATATAATATTATATTTATTAGATATATATATATATATAAATATATATATAAAGGGGGGGAGAGAAGCGAACACCCTTATGTAGTCAGAGTTAAATGGCAAGTTTTTTCCCTGAATGCTCCTGTGTTCCCTTCCTTGAGGCTGTGGGTCCTTATAATTGCACCAGATTTTGACCCCCCCTACATATATATAGATATATTATATATATATATATATATATATATATATATATATATAATAATATATATATATATATACATATATATATATATTATGATATATTATATAATATATATAGATATATATATATATATATATATATATATATCTAGTGTCGTACCTAGTACCAAACTCCACTTGTTGGTCTACTATGCAAGGCCGATTTTGCCTAATAAGCCAAGTTTTTTTTTTTTTTTTTTTTTTTTTTACTCTAATTTTTTTCTTATTAAATGACAAACCTACCCTTTCATTATGTAAGGTCATTTTTTTGTTATTGAGTTTAAAATTAAATGTAGCAATATGACCAAACCTAACCAACCTACCTTACCTAACCTAACATCTTATATTTAGTTAGTTTAGGTATCCGAAAAATTAGTTAGGTTAGGATAGTTAGGTTAGGTATTCGAAAACAATTAATTCAGTTAAAGTTGGTCTATTAGGCAAATCGGGCCTTTGCATAGTACTGGAGAAGTGCTTTCTGGCTAATAGGTAGACATATATATATATATATATATATATATAGTTATATATAGTATCTATATATATATAATAGATGAAAACAGCCTGGAAGGGTTCCCCAGACTAGATATCACTGCAAACTCACACCCCAGAATTGACTCGAACCCAACGCCCGAGACAAGCACTGGTGAACTACAGGGCTTCTTATCCACTTAACCATCACGACAGAACATAAGGAAGTGATAGCCTTAACTAGATTACCACTTCCCCGCCGGCCCTGGAATGGTAATCTTGGGCATCGTGCATTTTATAAAAGCACCTCATTTTTTTGGGGCAACACTGAGGAACACAAATGCAAAGCAATTTGTTTTGCATTTGTGTTCCGCACGTGTTTGCCCGAAAAAAATGAGGTGATGTGAAAAATCTATGCCCAAGATAACCATCCAGTGCCGGCGGGAGTGGTTCAGTATAGCTCAGGCTATCACTTTCCTTATTTCGTCGTGATGGTCAAGCGGATTAATGCCTCCTTTAGTTACAATTGCTTTTGCTCTGGGAGTATGGGTTCGAGTCACTTCGGTGTGAGTTTTTCA
Organism: Procambarus virginalis; assembly: GCA_020271785.1. Classification (NCBI taxonomy): domain Eukaryota; kingdom Metazoa; phylum Arthropoda; class Malacostraca; order Decapoda; family Cambaridae; genus Procambarus; species Procambarus virginalis. The sequence continues at coordinate 1,306,816 of WNGS01072847.1, read as the reverse complement.
GTTATATATATATATATATAAGATATATATAATATATATAGTCACACAACTTCTATGTACCTGATAAGCAATCCGAGAGTGGCGCATGTTTGAACGTTTTTGAGTCACGAGAAACAATTTGAAGATAGGCAGAACTCATAACCTTCGCTTAACTTCGAAAAGGAACATGATTATAGCACAGCGTACGCCGATGGTGGCCAAACAATTGGTGCACAGCCTCCACAATCTAGACGAGGAATGTCAGACCAACAACTACTTGTCCCGATGGAGACTCCCTAAATGCACCGACATTAAATTTTAGAAAGGTAGAGGGTGTTTCAAGATGTGTTATCACTGACCATGTAATGCCGTTCAGGTCATGGAGGGATGAGTCTCTCTCTCCTCTCTTCTCTCGTCGGTCCTCTCTCTCTCTCTCCGTCTTCTCTCTCTCGCTTCTCTCAGTCCTCTCTCTCCTTCTCTCTCTCTATCTCATCTCTCTCTCTCTCTATCTCTCTCTCATTATATACTATATTAACATGTTTATTTCTCATTCACATAATATTTTTTCCCCCTCTTTGACGAATTGGTTACCTATCTGACCTTTTTTTCCCCCCCACCAGCTCTCAAAAAGCGGCTCCATATTGGATATAATGCCTCAGGGCCTCGATTCATTTTTGCCCCGTTGTTTTCCCCAATAATTCTCGCCAAAATCATAATATTTTGCATATGACAGTTCGCTTATAAATTCGCACTCGAGCTGTGTTTGTTTGCTTCAACATTATTGACTTTGAATTTAGAGTTCGATTCTGAGTTTGATTGTTTGTCTTTGTGTTAGAGCAATTTTTAGGGCTTCAAATGTTGTGTTGCTTCTGGTTTGGCTTTGATGAACCTACGTGCTCTTTTTTTTGGTTTTATTACTTTCGTGTTGTCGTTTTGCGTTGGTCGTCCCGAGTAGGGAAGTTACGAGAAAAAAAAGTGGTTATTTATATGAAGGATATGCGGATGGACTTGTTGCTGGCATAGTAGGATGGACTTGGTTTGCTGGGTACTGGAGGATGACATGGGGCTGGGATATGAAGACAGGCAAACAACCGGGTTGTCATAACAGAATGAAAGATTTAGACAGGGTTATGAGGCAGCGAGGCATTATGAGTTGCTGAAGGGTGGAGAAGGGCCTCTTGGTAGATTGTATGGCGATGAGGTTGTGAGATAGATAGAGTGAGTTAGGGAAAGGTAGTTTGTTTATTAGGATGAGGATTATGAGGTTGAACGGGGTAGAGAGGATTTGCGACGCATAGCATAGATTGTGATTCGGAAATAGATCGTGGGGTTGTGAGGTAGAAGTTGAGTGCGAGACAATAGTTGAGGGGTTGTGTGCTGGGATAAGCTGTTGTGTTGGTGTGTGTGTGTGTGTGTGTGTGTTGTGTGTGGTGTGGTGTGTGGTGTGTGTGTGTGCGTGTGCGTGTGTGCGTCGGATGGGGTGTTTGTGTTTGCCGTGTCCAGCTGTATGGCGATAAAACACCATTGTCATATCTCTTTTATATCTCTCTTTCTCCGTCGGTTTTCTGTTCAGTCCCATTTTCCCCTCTCCTTTCCTTCCTGTATACCTCTTTATTATCCTTATTCTCACACCTGCTGCTCCTTTCCCATTTGCACCACTAAGTCAGTTCCTTTATCCCTCCCATCCTCCCTCTTCCCTCTTCATCAGCTGACCCTCTGGATCACTCTGCATCTCTGGACTAATCTTTTTAACCTGTCTTGAGTGGTTCATCTATTCTGTCGGTTCCCATTCCTCGCGAAGTCTTTAGATATTTTGCTTTTGATGTTGCCTTGTTCCTTTCATTCCTACCGTAGTCCTATCATTTCTGCGCGTTCATAGCTTTATATCCTCTGTATCCTCCTTGTACTCTTCTTCTTCTTTCCCCCTGTCCTGCCTCCTCCATCTGTTCCACCTGAGTGTGGCCCCTCCCATAATGTGCAAGCTGGGACGGGCTGGGTCGAGAAACCTGTGCTAATAAGCTTATATACTATGGCCCTTATCGTCCCCAACCACCCTACTCTTACCTAAATCATCAGCCCACTGATACTACTCTTCTCCATCCTCCTCCTCTTCCCTATCTCTTCTCTTCTCTCTCTCTCTCTGGCCTTCCTCTCTCCTCTCTCTCCTCTCTCTCTCTCTCCTCTCCTCTCTCCTCTCTCTCGTCATCTCCTCTCTCTCTCTCTCTCCTCTCTCTCCTCTCTTCTGTCTTTTTATCTACAAGTACGGTGAGCAAGATTAACATTTTTTATATATACGCACACGACGCCTCATGCTAAATGGAGATGAACTAACTTCTCGCATCTCTGCTGAGACGCCTGGCATTACTCCTCTGAGGGAAACAGGATTAACTCAACACCAGACCCCACCTGCTGGGTCCGAGTTTTCTAACTTGTGTGGTATAGAGAGGTTCCCGACTCGACTTGCTCGGAGTTCGTCCCTCGTTCAGTCACCAGTGTCAGCTGTTTAACAGATTCTCTGTCTAACCCTGTCCATGGGAGGACAGAATATTGTATATATGCTGGTAGGCATTGTAAATGTGTGGCCGAGTGTCTCTGTGGTAGGAAAAAAAAGCACACTGCAGCAACCATTTATGATGTATTATAGATGTGGTTGTGGGCGCGGTGTGTGTGTAAAATGCAACGCGTGTGCATAGCTGAGACTGGAATGGTGTTTGATTCTGCGCATGTAACTCGCTAAGCAACTGTGCTATTCGCCACTAACGTAATTAAAAAGAATGTGCAAGGCTCGAAAGGACTTATGAGAATTGTGTCACATAATATTAACACATGTCTTGATATCATTCAGGCTGCCGACACAAGAGTCAAAAGATATAAGACGATTGATATCAAAGATATCGAAAGAAAGATTGATATCAAAGATATCGAGTCAATCGTGTGAAGTCAGAACGTGTGGTAGTGACCCATGCTCCTCAGGGGGCCATAGGATAGCTTACATTTGATAGTAAGTAGCCAGATAATGATGAAGACTGTAGGGTGAGTCGACATCGTGTACAGGTAACTAGTGAAACTTTCTGGCAACGTGCAGTGGAAGCTGTAATTCATTCACGATAGCATGAGTCATCTTGCAAAACATCTTCATATTCATGTATTCCATGTATAATGTCGTTCTAGAAAAGCTGAGCTTTGATAGTCTACATTTAATTGTAGATGCATATTTATCGCTAAAATCTATGCAATGAGAATCACATAGTTCCCAGTACATACACAAATCACAATAGCGTGATGCATCAAATGAACAAATCCACAAGGGCCTTGACGAGGATTCGAACCTGCGTCCGAGAGCATCCCAGACGCTGCTTTAATGGACTGAGCTACGATATGGTCAACTCCTTTTTGACCATGTCGTAGCTCAGTCGATTAAGCCAGCGTCTGCGATGCTCTCGGACGCAGGTTCGAATCCTCGTCACGGCCCTTGAAATCCATCCATTAACAGTGTCTTGCCATGGAAAGCATCACCAGTATTTTTTGCATAAATTCTGTTTTTCATGTAAGGTGATGAATAAGCCTAATACTAGTAGATTAACGTGACTTGATGTAAATCAAATTTACATCCCCTTATAAATATCTTACGAGGGCTTTAACTGGCTGTTACTGGTAGGGGTACTGAATATAATTGGTTGTTGAAGCTGCCATTTGTAGTCCTTCCTCCAGGTTGTCCTCCAGTGACAGCCGAGCTGTCTTAATCATTGTGTATGTTGAAGACTTTCAGGCTGAGTCTAGCATGAAGAGGTCCACTGGAGGGTGAGGTCCACTGGAGGGTCAGGTCCACTGGAGGGTCAGGTCCACTGGAGGGCCAGGTCCACTGGAGGGCCAATTCCACTGGAGGGTCAGGTCCACTGGAGGGCCAGGTCTACTGGAGGGCCAGGTCCACTGGAGGGCCAGGTCCACTGGAGGGCCAGGTCCACTGGAGGGTCAGGTCCACTGGAGGGCCAGGTCCACTGGAGGGTCAGGTCCACTGGAGGGCCAGGTCCACTGGAGGGCCAGGTCCACTGGAGGGCCAGGTCCACTGGAGGGTCAGGTCCACTGGAGGGCCAGGTCCACTGGAGGGTCAGGTCCACTGGAGGGCCAGGTCCACTGGAGGGCCAGGTCCACTGGAGGGCCAGGTCCACTGGAGGGCCAGGTCCACTGGAGGGCCAGGTCCACTGGAGGGCCAGGTCCACTGGAGGGCCAGGTCCACTGGAGGGCCAGGTCCACTGGAGGGCCAGGTCCACTGGAGGGCCAGGTCCACTGGAGGGCCAGGATTTTGTGTAAACAGGAACTGCCTCATATGGAACAGGATGACTTCCGAAGTCTCATTTTTTTCTAATGTTCTTGCCTGAGGATGACCACTGTTTAGGCGCCATAGTCTTGATAACTCCATAAGATGCTATCCAACTCGAATAATTTCCATATTGCATTGGGATCTTTCAGTTGCAACAACAACAAAAAATTGATGGTTGTACACTGTGTGCAATGTATACTACAAAGATGGTATTCACAGGAGAGGTGTGTAGGATGGTTATGGTATAACAAACATATAAAAGTCACCAAAATATAAAATTCTACATGAACAACTAATATATTTTCACAGAGGATATAATTGTAAATATGTCACTGTACAACATAAAATTCGACCTCCTTTATGTGTAAAGCTTCTTTTATGTCATAGAAGATCAAAACAAAAGTCACAAAGACCTTTTTTTCCTTGTGATAATTATTTCCTTCATTATCTAACCCTCATAACTCAGATAAAAGATTCCTCAGATAATGGAGATATAATGGAGATATTATATTAAAATGACATTTCCCCCGCACGTATAAACCTCTCTCTCTCTTCAGGCAAGCCATTCTCCCTCAAGTGGTTCTGCCCTTCACTGGCTGACACGGCAGAGAGCTTATAAAGCCTTTTGTCGATCTTCACAAAGACTAAAAAACATTAAACAAATCCACAAAAGCCTTGATAAGGGTTCGAATCTATATGCGCTGGGTGTTGCAAAGCTACGCTTTGTTCTTTGATATATCACGTTAATGGGATTTCTCTGTGTGCTAAATACATTGCAAGATATTGCAAGACATTGCAAGACAGAGTATCAGTGGTTGGGAAAGCCTCTCTTCGACTGGAAGTACTTGACAACGCTTTGATACACTCGCTATTTTCCAATGTTATCTCTATCACTTAGGTTATGGCAGTACACGCAATCAACTAATTAACCAGCTGTTGGTTTCTGAAAATAGTCAACTTCGTCAGTCGTTAGAACCTTATTAGTAGTAAGGTTGAATGACAAGATGGGTTCTGAGTGGCGGAGCTCCTGTGAAATTTATGGCTGAGGAAAGACGAAGCTCCATTTACTCCTACACATGGAGGACAGAAGAAAATATATATATGCTGGTTAGCATTGTAAATGTGTGGCCACGTCTGTGGTAGAAAGTAATAATAATAATAATAATAATAATAATAATAATAATAATAATAATAATAATAATAATAATAATAATAACTCCTAACGCAGTGCGGGGTGCAGAATGAACTACCACTCACAGGATGAGTATGGGGTGCACAATAAAATAACCACCACCAGCGTTTCTGTCATACTACTACATATATATTCCTCACACACACACACCCTTCAGAAACCTGTGTAAGGAATCCTTGAGAACCTTGTATACCACGTATGTAAGACCAATCCTGGAGTATGCGGCCCCAGCGTGGCGTACCTTGTCAAGGAAGACGAGGCTGGAAACAGTTCAGAGGTATGCCACTAGGCTAGTCCCAAAACTGAAAGGCATGAGTTATGAGGAAACGCTGGTAAACTGCACCTCACGTCGCTGGAAGACAGAAGAACTCGGGGAGACATGATCACCACATACAAAGTCTCATGGAAATTAACAGGGTAGACAAAGATGGATTATTTAATATGGGTGGTACACGCACTAGGGGACCACAGGTGGAAGCTGAGTACCCCAATGAGTCTCAGAGACGTTAGAAATAACTTTTTCAGTGTCAGAGTAGTCAGTAAATGGAATGCATTAGGAAGTGATGTGGTGGAGGCTGACTCCATACACAGTTTCAAATGTAGATATGATCGAATCACTCATTTTCCATGAAATATCTATGCCCAAGCTTACCACCAAGTGCTGTCGGGTCGTTGAGGGTATAGCCTCGGCTATCTTGAGGTTATCTTGAGATGATTTCGGGGCTTTAGTGTCCCCGCGGCCAGGCCTCCTTTTTGTTACACACACATTCCAGGAAGAAGCCCGTAGTAGCTGGCTAACTCCCAGGTACCTATTTACTGCTAGGTAACAGAAGCATCAGGGTTAAAGAAACTCTGCCTATTTGTTTTCCGCCATCACCGGGGATCGAACCCGGACGAACAAGGGCCGTGACGAGGATTTGAACCTACGTCCGAACGCATCCCAGACGCTGCCTTAATCGACTGAGCTACGACATGGTCAAAAGAGTTGAAACCAGAAGTTCTACTGAACTTACTTGGATCCTGCAGCCTCTCCGAGACACAAACCAGGGTTTTACACAACTCCCCCATGCACTCGAGCTATGTCAATAGGCCGTTCTACCTCTTCGTCCTTCCTTCATTACACACCGGGCCCTAGGATTACGAGTTCCAAGCGCTGCTCATGTGTGTGCATGTGTGTACTCACCTATTTGTGCTTGAGGTTGTTGAGCTTTGGCTTCTTGGTCCCGCCTCTCAACTGTCAATTAACTGGTGTACAGATTCCTGAGCCTACTGGGCTCTATTATATCTACATTTAAAACTGTGTATGGAGTCAGCCTCCACCACATCACTGCCTAATGCATTCTATCTGTTAACTACTCTGGCACTAAAAAAGTTCTTTCTACCGTCCCTGTGGCTCATTTGGGTACTCAGTTTCCACCTGTGTCATCTTGTTCGCGTAACACCAGTGTTGAATAGTTTATCCTTGTCTACCCTTTCAATTCCCTGAAGATTTTGTAGGTTGTGATCATGTCCCCCTTACTCTTCTGTCTTCCAGTGTCGTAAGTTGCATTTCCCGCAGCCTTTCCTGATAACTCATGCCTCTTAGTTCTGGGACTAGTCTAGTAGCATACCTTTGGACTTTTTCCAGCTTCGTCTTGTGCTTGACAAGGTACGGGCTCCATGCTGGGGCCGCATACTTCAGGACTGGTCAAAAACCTGTCTAACCTGTGTGTGTGTGTGTGGTGTGTGTGTGTGTGTGTGGTGTGTGTGTGTACTCACCTAGTTGTACTCACCTAGTTGTGCTTGCGGGGGTTGAGCTCTGGCTCTTTGGTCCCGCCTCTCAACCGTCAATCAACAGGTGTACAGTTTCCTGAGCCTAATGGGCTCTATCATATCTACACTTGAAACTGTGTATGGAGTCAGCCTCCACCACATCGCTTCCTAATGCATTCCATTTGTCAACCACTCTGACACTAAAAAAGTTCTTTCTAATATCTCTGTGGCTCATTTGGGCACTCAGTTTCCACCTGTGTCCCCTAGTGCGTGTGCCCCTTGTGTTAAACAGCCTGTCTTTATCAACCCTGTCGATTCCCCTGAGAATCTTGAATGTGGTGATCATGTCCCCCCTAACTCTTCTGTCTTCCAACGAAGTGAGGTTTAATTCCTGCAGTCGCTCCTCGTAGCTCATACCTCTCAGCTCGGGTACTAGTCTGGTGGCAAACCTTTGAACCTTTTCCAGTTTAGTCTTATGCTTGACTAGATAGGGACTCCATGCTGGAGCCGCATACTCCAGGATTGGTCTGACATATGTGGTATATAATGTTCTGAAAGATTCCTTACACAAGTTTCTAAAGGCCGTTCTTATGTTAGCCAACCTGGCATATGCTGCTGATGTTATCCTCTTGATATGAGCTTCAGGGGACAGGTCTGGCGTGATATCAACCCCAGGTCTTTCTCTCTCTCTGACTCTTGAAGTATTTCATCTCCCAAATGATACCTTGTATCTGGTCTCCTGCTTCCTACCCCTATCTTCATTACATTACATTTGCTTGGGTTAAACTCTAACAGCCATTTGTTCGACCATTCCTGCATGTCCATTCCATTCCAGTGTGTGTGTGTGTGTGTGTGTGTTTGTGTGTGTGTGTGTGGTGTGTGTGTGTGGTGGGTGTGTGTGGTGTGTGTGTGNGGAGGGAACTATCAGGGAAAGCGCCAGTCATTACGACTATATAGCACTAGAAAGGGTCGGGATAAGGATTGGGATGGGACGGGGAGGGGGGGGAGAAGGAATGGTGCCCCAACCACTGTGGACGGTGGGAAATGAACGCCGACCTGCATGTGGTGAGACCATCGCTGTACCGTCCAGTCCACGTGGTTGGGTGGTAGTGGCCGTGTAGTGCTTCTCAGTTCTGCTGGTGTAGTGTGCAGTTAGTGCCGTTGATCTCGTTACTGGACACTTAGTTTCTCGTCTTCGATTTTGTAGTCATCTTTCTCCCTTTCTCTTTAACCTCCTCTTCTTCCCCTTCCTCACACTCTATCCCATTCCTCACTATTTTCTCAGTTTCACCTTATCTTGAGGTTATCTTGAGATGATTTCGGGGCTTTAGTGTCCCCGCGGCCCGGTCCTCGACCAGGCCTCCACCCCCAGGAAGCAGCCCGTGACAGCTGACTAACACCACGGTACTATTTTACTGCTAGGGAACAGGGGCATAGGGTGAAAGAAACTCTGCCCATGTTTCTCGCCGGTTCCTGGATTGAACCAGGACCACAGGAATCACAAGTCCAGCGTGCTGTCCCGCTCGGCCGACCGACACCTGAAGAGGTCTGCAGCGTGGTAATTGTATTATAAGCGCGCAGGAGTTATATTATTACCTGAATTTACCTGAGGGGGTCACTAACACTCTAGTGGCCTCAACGAGGATAGGAAGCCGGTTATTTTACATGATTTACCTAAAGGCCATTAACACTCTTTAAGAATTAAAGGAATTAACAAGAATTAAAAAAAAATATTAGATCATAATTACTGTACTTCTCTCCATTATGAATAATGAGGCGGTTCAGTGTTTTAATTGCACAAAAACAACGGCAAAAAAAAAACTCACTAATTGTAGCTAGCTTGTGCATTTGTGATTTCCAAATTTTTTGTTTTGTTTTCTAAATAAAAATGATCAAATCCCTATGTCTCTTGCAGCTGTTCTGTTCGTGACTAACAACATGCAAAGTAAAACTAAGTTGTTTGAGGTCAAACTGGCACTTAATTGGACTGGTGGTGGTGGTTCATGCCGTCTAGCAAAGTATGGGTGGATGAGGGGGGGGGGTTTAACCCATTAAGAGTCTATAATGGTAAAAAGCTTAAGAATCAAGGTCCGCTGAAACAGTCAGTCACAACTGTTTATTTCCTGTTATTTCAAAGCACAACGCGTTACCTGCTGCATAAATTGCTGTAAAATAGTCATTTGTTCACGCAAACACTTGGGGTGTTTTACAGTTGTTGTGGTTTATATATTGTCGCTCACGTTGTCGGTGATTTGTTGCAAAAACAAACACAGATGTAGCAAAGTTGTTTGACTAGAAAAAACTTGTCGTGGCGAGATAAGAGGCTGTTAGGTTTGACGTCCGCCAGACAGAGAACGAGAGTGACGGAGACGAGAGGCCTGAATGATTGATGGGTTGGGAGTGATGCGAGACCTAGCTCCTAGCCCGCAAGATGTAGCCCCAAGCCCGCGGGGGACGTAGCTCCTAGCCCGCGGGACGTAGCGCCTAGCCCGCGGTCCTGCTCCAAGCTACCTCCTCGCCTGGAGTTCTTCCCGTACGCTAAAAGCACCTGATACACTAACGTATTTTGGGGGGAGAGTTTTGTTTGTACGCGTTTTTATTTTCGGTGTTCCGTTGGTTTGACGTCTTCTTGAGTAGCAGTGTTACGTTATTAATGCATGCTACTGGCTCCTTGTACTCGCCTAGTTGTGCTTGCGGGGGTTGAGCTCTGGGTCTTTCGGGCCGCCTCTTAACCGTCATTCAATTTTTTTCACACACACACACAAACACACCACACACACACACACACACCACACACACAACACACACACACACACACACACACACACACACACACACACAGGGGGAGTACCTAAGCCACAGGAGACAACGAGTCAATGTGAGGGTGAGGTCTTAGATTGGCGAGACGTTACGAGTGGAGTCCGGCAGGAGGTCAGTCCTTGGACCTATACTGTTTCTGATATATGCAAATGATCTCCCAGAGGGTATAGACTCGTTTCTATCAATGTTTGCTGATGATGCAACAATTATGAGGAGGATTGAAACAGAGGATGATAGTAGAAGGCTACAAGATGAAATAGAAGACAGAGTGAATGGTCCAACAAATGGCTGTTGAAGTTCAACCCGAGTAAATGCAAAGTAATGAAACATAGGCGGTGAAACAGGAGGCCAGACACAGGATACAGAATAGGAGATGAAGTACTTAATGAAACGGACAGAGAGAAAGATCTAGGAGTTGATATCACACCAAACCTGTCTCCTGAAGCCCACATAAAGAGAATAACGTCTGCGGCATATGCAAGGCTGGCTAACATCAGAACATCGTTCAGGAACCTGTGTAAGGAATCATTCAGAATCTTGTACACCAAATATGTAAGACCAATCCTGGAGTATGCGGCCCCAGCAGGAGCCCGTACCTTGTCAAGCACAAGACGAAGCTGGAAAAAGTTCAGAGGTATGCCACTAGACTAGTCCCAGAACTGAGAGGCATGAGTTACGAGGAAAGGCTGCGGGAAATGCACCTTGCGACACTGGAAGACAGAAGAGTAAGGGGAGACATGATCACAACCTACAAAAATCCTCAGGGGAAGGCGCTTTCTGACAATCCGTGTGTGTGTTGTGTGTGTGTGTGTGTGTGTGTGTGTGTGGTGTTGTGTGTGTGTGTGTGTGGTGTGTGTGGTGTGTTGTGAGGTTCTCGACCATTTCCACATCACTTTGGCGACCTTCCCAAGTCACAGGCAGGTGTTTTTGTTATTATATTTTATACCACAGACGTGGCCACACATTACAATGCTAACCAGCATATATACCATTTCTCCTGTCCTCTGAGGGCTAGAGATATGTAGTGGGCGTCTGTCACTACGATATTCACTTAGGAAGAGGGGCTGTAGAGAAGCTGAGGGAGGAGCCGAAGGAGATACTATCGTCTCTCATTCTTGCTGCAAGGGGTAGGGAGAGAAGGAGAGAGAGGAGAGAGAGAGAGAGAGAGAGAGAGAGAGAGAGAGAGAGAGAGATTTAGGTAGGAGAAGGCAAGCTGATATATATATATAGATAGCTATAGATGGGGATAAACAAAAGAAAGAGGAAAGAGTAGAATGAAAGATGATATATAATGTTAGCGCAAGCACTCGTGTGTGTAATATTTCCAAGCTCTGGCCTAACACTATTAGGCAGAGTAAAGCTTCATATTTAATTTACACAGCAACTGTGTAAAACGTGCACAATGTTTTTTTTACGGCAGAGTTGTTTTGCAAAACAATTTATCAGTGTTTAGGTTGGGTCCATTTACCCAGTTTGGCGGTTTGTTGCTTGATATTGAACTTTCCGTCTTAATTCTTAATTCATCTTCACGTTCGTCATCACATCTCCCTGTAGCTCCCCTTCCTCATCTAAGTTACCCTTCCCTACCTCATCTCCCTGGATCTTCCCATTAATTCAACATTTTACAAAAACCTCTTCCTGAAACTCCCTCCTTATCTTCCAATATCTCCTTCGCCATTTCCCAACTTATTTTTAGTTATTCATATACATACACAAGGAGGTACAACATGTATATATGTTGGGGTACATTCTTGCAGAGCCACAGACACGCACGCTGTATTTCTTACCACCTCCCAGAATCCCGGGGGTCTCTTGTGTTCCCAGACTCCTAGCATCTTCATCCCTGCATCTTCATCCCAGCATCTTCATCCCAGCATCTTCGTTCCCCTTCATGTCCCAGCATCATTCGTCTCTCCTCCCCCCTGCGGCCTCATTTCTTAAGAGTTCAGCAAATTGTAGTGCATTAATAATTGAGAAGATTTGCATACAATATTCTGGACATTAATTACATAAGGGTCACAATAACAGAATAGGAAGTACTGTGAACATTGTCATTTTCAGAACCAGACACTTAATTGGTAACAGCTTATGTAGATCATTTCAATGCTGGCTGAACTAAAGAGGTGTATAACAATCTAAATACACATTATGGGCATAAAGTGAGTGACATTTAGCTAAGAATTAAAAAATTATTATATTGTTGACACACAATATATATCATAAAATTAGGATGATGAAATATATCAGAAGTAGAACTAATATAAAGTTGTTCACTTCAACATTCTACATCAACGGATTCTGGGACTATCCCGCCTCAAAGCAACTCCAAACACACAGTTTATATAACATCGATCTGCCTTCGAGTGGACTCAAAAAACTTGCCAGTAATCTATCTATGACATTAGTTCCTTAATCATTCTAAATATCCATCTGCGGCTAGTTTATTGTGCACCCCATACTCATCCTGTGAGCGGTAGCGCAAAAGCATTACAGAGGGCACAAAAGGTCTTTATCAGACCTCATCTTAGATTATTACATTAACACTTACATCTATCCTTCACACCTTATAGTTACAATGTCAGCTAGTTACAGAGTGAGTGCTATTTCAAGAGCTACATATTTACAGTAAGTCATCATACATTAATGGTAGGTCTTATCGCTAGTGTTGTGTTATCCTGTCCTATAGACCGGCTTCATCATTAAAAATATTACACATTCTTAAGCAGGCGATGAGTCACAATAACGTGGCTGAAGTATGTTGATCAAACCAGAATGTATACAACTACACATTCTTAAGCTGTATTGGTTAACAATTAACTTTATATATCTGCGAAAGAAGGAGTGGCCAGTAATAGAGCCCGTTCTCAGAGGTAATCTATTACCATCAGAAACCACACCCCTCTCAAACCACCTGGCTAGTTATCTAGATATTTGTGATGGTCTGAAAGCATAGTACAGTTCCAGTAATAGGCTGTGTGTGAACTGTCAAGTGAACCTTTGTCCTAAACAGGCATTATTCTCATGCTATAACTTTTTTACATTTTAAAGCAATAATTTATAATAATATAAAGTATATGCTGAAAACGTTTTCTTTGAAGAATTTGGTTGTCAGTATACGGAATTATCAGGTACACTCAAATAGTTTTCAAATTCCATATTTCACATTATCGTTAATAATACACCATATTAACATAACCAGACATAATAAAAGTTAAGCTAACCTAACCATGGATGTAGTAGATAATAGCACAATTTATGTAGTCGTTGTCAATCCATTCTCATGAGCGGATTTCCTCCCTGAGGACAGATTGAGTAATAAGTCAGTGTCTGAAAAAAAATGAATTGAGTTCACTGGGTGGGTGATTCCTTTCAGACACAAATGATCTCATTCGTTTGTGAATTATTTCCTCAAGTGTGGGTGTGGACATCAGGCCAGGTAGATGAGTATAGTGAGTTGTAGGATGGACACCCAAGGTACGTCTAGGACATTTCCTCCATTCACAATTAAATTTATCAATTAAATTTCTTTCTTTATTATGCACCCGATACCTATCCCGTTTATCAAGGTCTGCATTTCACAGGTCCCATACAGTAGAGGGTCTATATGCCCCAGTCCGTCTCCCCCCCCCCTTCCAGTGTCCCAGTCCGTCTTTTTTTTCCCCTCTCCTGTGTCCCAGTCCATCCATACAAGCTTAGACATTGTTAAATAATTTACTATCGACCAGGTATCATGATGACCAAATTCGCATACGATGACATTTGTTCTGACGTTCAGGTCTCTAATTGCATAAGAAAAAATGTACAAGCGGGCCCTTTGAGGATATAATAGGCCCCCAAAAGCATTTCAGAATACTTTACAGGAATATATCTGCCTTGTAATTTTTTATTGGGATCTCGATAAATGGAGTCCTGTGAGCTAAACGCATGAACATCAGGTTGTATAATGCAATGTTTCTCCCATTTCTATCAAATTTCCCAGAGCCTCTACGGACAGTGAGAGCAGAACTAGATCGTAAGCATAACAGAAACATTGGGTAAACTTAGTGCTGCCTATGCAGCAGCCATCCTTAGTGACGCTTTCCTTTTGAAAGTTTATCAAGATAGCAAACAAAACTGGATTAAGAACAGCATCTTGTTGGACCACATTTTTTAGGGAGAAATTTTCAGAGAGCACAATACTCCACTTCACAGCTAATTTGCATACCTGATAAGAAATGCTTAAATATCTAGTGATGACAGGACATACTTTTCTACTAAACAACCGCACACTTCCCTGGCCAACCTGCATATTCCCATCATCCCCCATCCAGTCTAGCCCAACCACTTGGGCTGGACGGTAGAGCGACAGTCTCACTTCATGCAGGTCGGCGTTCAATCCCCGACCGTCCAAGTGGTTGGGAACCATACCTCCCCCCGTCCCATCCCAAATCCTTATCCTGACCCCTTAGCAGTGACAATACAGTCGTAATGGCTTGGCCCTTTCTGTTAATAATTCCCTCCCCATCCAATCTTGTGTCTCTCACCTCTCTCACTGCAGCCTCGTTCTCATCGCTTCATTCTTTCTTCTCACTTATTCTTCCATGTGTGCTGTGGAGGCAAACGGGGTTTAAGCGACCATAGCTGAACAAGTACAGCACTATATAGATATATTTCCCTTGCTACTTTAATTATTATTATCAATATCTTTATTGACAAAATTTCATTACAATTTTGCCTAATCTGAGGATTTCAATTAAATCTTATTAAAGTGAGGATAATCTTGTGGTTCTTCCCCGTTTTGTGTGTTAGTACTTAGGGGACAGTTTGGCTGCGGGTGATATCTAAGAATACCTCTCTGGACAGACTCGAGAAAATACAACACTTATATATAACAATAAAAGAAATATCTCTAATGAAATTGGACAATGTAGTCCCATGTGGCTGTTGTGGGAGCCTCGCTACGGGTCCGCGACTCCGCTCGATGTCACCACAGTGTACATGTCCAGCTTTGCCACACCTGGACACCCGACCCACACACACCTCAAAAATATAGCAAGTGACGATGTTTCGGTCCTTACTTGACCATTATCTTCCTCCCCTCCACCTCCCAGCATCTTCTCCCCCCTGCTAATCTCCCGGCCTCTCCGCTCCCTTCCCTATAAGAGGCCGTTCTCACCTACATACTCTCCACGGGAGACATCTCCTGTCCACGAGGCTAACCATAGCCCGTGCTTCTTGCCCAGCTCCTGTGCCAGGTAAGTTACGGGCTCACCATAGCCCGTGCTACTTGGAACTTGTTCCGAGTAGCTGAATCTATAACAACAACATACATACTCTCGGGAGACATCTCCCGTCACGCAGGGTACAGTCGCACCTTCACAGATCTCCAGTATCAGCTCTTGATACTGGTAATGGCTCAGAAGGGCCACGACTTACGGGCTATTCATGCCCGTGCCACCTTTTGGGTGGCTTAATCTTCATCAATCAATCATTACATACTCTCATCTACTGACGTCCTGGGTGTGACCCTTCACCAGTCTTACTGCTGATGTCTGGTAGGTAGAACTCCACCAAACTAGATGGTCTCAATTTAAATCATAGGCTCAAAAAAACCTTCCAAGCAATTCCGATCGGTTTCAGCGTTTTTTCGTAGTTTCTGGTGACATTTCAAGGACAATTTGATCAACTCTCTTCTAATGGTGAATGTATTTAGATTAGGATTGAATGTACATGGTTGAAGTGGAGCTATATAGCTGAGGTAGATGAGTATGATGGTTGGATGTATATAGATGAGGCGGTTATGGGTGCCTGTTGACGTTTTTGAAACCTAATTACCAGGGAATCCGATATAAAGAGTAAGCTGTACTTTCCTTCCAAGTTCCGTGCCTTAGCGTGGGTCGGGCAGTGTACTCTGTGGGGTGTAGTGAAAGTCAAGGCACGGCATCACCTCTACTAGAGACAATTTGATATATGTTTATGGATGGAGACGTCGGAGGGGGGTGGGTATTAATTTGAATGAGGATAAAAAGTTTACCTTTCGTCATATGTAAACCGTACTTAGCAAGGATTTCATAAGACTGCACATTGTATTATATGTAGTATACATTGGATTATACGCTCTGTACATTATATTATGCGCTCTATACATTGTATTGTGCGCTCTATACATTATATTATGCGCTCTATACATTATATTATGCGCTCTATACATTGTATTATGCGCTCTATACATTGTATTGTGCGCTCTATACATTATATTATGCGCTCTATACATTGTATTGTGCGCTCTATACATTATATTATGCGCTCTATACATTATATTATGCGCTCTATACATTATATTATGCGCTCTATAATTGTATTGTGCGCTCTATACATTATATTAGGCGCTCTATACATTGTATTGTGCGCTCTATACATTATGCGCTCTATACATTATATATGCGCTCTATACATTGTATGTGCGCTCTAGACATTCAAGCATGTCAAAAACAAACTTACAGATCCATTAAGTTTCCACAATATGTTTTCCAAGGTCTCTTCTTTCCCTATTTCCTTGTTCCCAGTATTTTCACACCTATTTTTTTTCCTTTAATTTATCACGCCTCTAATTACTTCTCCTCCTCTTTCTCTTCCATTTCCCTTCGTCTTCCTCCTAGTAGCTAGTCCTCCGTTACTCATTCTCCCTCATATCCCATCACTCTTTCTTGTCCCATGGACCTCCCCTTCCCCTTCCTCTTCTCCCCTTGCTTATCTCCTTTCCTCTCCTTCTATAGCCCGTCCCTATTCTTCTTTTTTTCCCGTTTTCTATCCACTTGGACTGGTCGCTTATTGCATGGTTGGTGTTCGATTCTCGATGATTCAGGTGGTCGGGCACTGTTTCACTCATTACCTATATCCGTCTCATATCCCAGTCCATCTCTCCCCCTCAATCGCTCATATCCCAGCCTTCCCTCATATCCCATCTCTTCGTCTGTTTTCATATCCCTTCGTTCGCCTGATAATTACCTAACGTAACCATTTCACTACCCTTCATCTGGCCCTTCAACACCTTGAACCCATCCCTCCCTCTCTGGCCCTTCCATTCATCACCTATCCCTCTTTCCTTGCTGCTATTCATCCATTTCCCCCTTTCTCCTTCAACCTAATTTTCTTTCGGGTTTATAAAAGGCTTTTCCGTGCTTTCTAATTACTGGCATCTGTGAAGAAACTCATCAGGCGTTGTGCTAGTCTTAATCTTTTGGTCTCGCTGTGAGCCAGCATCCCTCCCTCACCCTCCCTTCTTCTCTCCCTCCCTCATTCTCTCCCTCCCTGTCTCTCTCCCTCACTACCTCCCTGACTCCATATCTCCGTCTCACACCTCGCGCCATCCTTCCCTCACTTGTTTTCTTATTTTTTCTTTTAGTTCCTCCTTCCACTCTCCCTGACTTCCCTTCTATCTTGACTCTTCTCTTCCCCTCTTCTTATTCTTTCTTCATCACTCTTTCCCCCCCCCCCTCACACCTTCTCCTCTATTTCTCTCCATTCCTCTCCTCCTATCCCACCTCTCCTTCTGCCATCTGCCATCTTTACTTCCCATGTTATCCCTGTCTAAATTTTTAAATCGACTACAATTCCTATATATATATATATATATATATATATATATATATAATATATATATATATATATATATATATCACACAAAGCTTCTATGTGACCTGATAAGCAATCAGGAGAAAGTGGACGCATGTTGAACTGTTTGAGTCACGAGAAAACAATTTGAAATGAGCAGAACTCATAACCTATCGCTTAACTTCGAAAAGGAACATGATTATAGCACAGCGTACGCCGATGGTGGCCAAACAATTGGTGCACAGCCTCCACAATCTAGACGAGAATTCAGACCAACAACTACTGGTCCCGAGTGTGAGACTCCCTAAATGCACCGAGCATAATTTTGAGAAAGTTTAAGAGGTGTGTTTCAAGATGTGTTATTCCCTGAACGTGGAATGCCGGGCACGAATGAGTTTTCAAACTGGGTACAAGGGATGAGTCTCTCTCTCTCTCCTCCCTCTCTTCTCTCATCTCTCTCTACTCTACTCTCTACTCTTCTATCTCTTATCTTCATTATATACTATATAAATGTTTATTTCATCATTGACATAATATTTTTCCCCCCTCGTGCAATGTTACCTAATTGGACCTTTTTTTCCCC
>WNGS01072847.1:1240362-1251872 GCA_020271785.1 Procambarus virginalis | reverse complement strand
TATTATCGAATATAATAAATATAATCAGTATGATCAATAACATAACAATATAACTAATACAACAGTTGCAGTGTTGCCAGTAAAGAATACAGTAAAATACACAATCTGACAACAGCGGTTAATACGACATGAATGTCATATCGTAGGCAGGTTATTAATACGACATGAAAGATCAATAAGGCGTATGTAATTAAGTTTTATATATAATAAATATGACAGATATGTAATCAATGCGACACATTTAATCAATATGTCAGATGAAACTAACATAACAGATGTAACCAATATGACAGAGGTAGTCAATATGACAGATATAATCAATATGCCAGATATAATCAATATGACTGAGGTAGGCATTATGACAAATGTAATCAGTGTGTCAGATATAATCAATATGGCGGATGTAATCAATATGGCAAATGGAATATGTTCGATGGAATCAAAATGGGAAATGTTGTGAATATGACAAATGGGATGAACGCGGAGGAATTATAATAATCAATTTGACAGAAGTAATCACTATCACAGAAGTGATCAATAACACAAAATTAATCAATATCGCAGAAATAATCAACATTACTAATAAAATACTACAAATCCGGAACCACTTTAAGTCATTAAGTACTTCTAAAATTTAAATTTAACACTGAAAGCCATAATATATCCAGCATAGCGAATATGTCTATAGTATACCAAGAGTATATGACTAGTATACCAAGAGCAAACGGTAACAGCCTGGTATATCAGATTATTAAATGAGAACGAACATGCGTAATTAAATCACATCTCTGAGAAGTGATGGGAGAGGGAGGGGAAGTAATGGGAAAGAAAAGGAACTGGAGGGAGGGAGGGAAGTAATAGAATAGGGAAGGAACTGAAGGGAGGGAAAGTAAGATCATGAGAGATGAAGCATGAAATGGGGTCAGATCGAGGTAGATTGTGAAGATGAAGGGTGAATGGGAAGGGCGAGAATGATGTGGCGTGGGTAAAAAATGGGTAAAGTGTAGCAGAAGAGAATGAGATGGGAAAGGAGGTAGAATTTAAAGGAATGGGAAGGAAAGGAGAGACGGGAGTTGAATTTAGAGGAGGATTATTGGTGCGCATAAAATGTGGAAGGGATGAAGTACAGGTCATGGGATCCTGTTGTTCAGGGCACAATAACTATTGCTCAGGGCACAGTATAACCCCGTTGCTCAGGTCAGAACAAGGTGCACATCACCCCTTCATCATAAAGGGAAAGACCTAAAAGTCTCTCCCCCTGGCCAAGGGGTTAGAAGATCAAGCCGCACTCTCCCCTGGCCATATTGCCCTCTGATCCCCCCCAGTGGGGTGAGAGAGGAGGGGTGAGAGAGGAGGGGTGAGAGAGGAGGGATGAGAGAGGAGGGGGTGAGAGAGGAGGGGTGAGAGAGGAGGGGTGAGAGAGGAGGGGTGAGAGAGGAGGGATGAGGAAGGAGGTAAGGATGTTCTGATATATATCAGTGAAGTTATCATGGCCTGTCCTAGAGTAGACAGCTAGATATACCTCTTTACTGTGGGAGTGGGAGGAAACTATGCAGGTGGGGAGGGCCCCCCTAGTCACAGGGTGGGGGGCGGGGACCCCCTGATCGTAGGGACGCTGGGATGCAACAAATTCCTAGTTCACTCAGGCTTTGCGTGCTGCAGATATGAATGATTCAATTTCGGCATTAGTGGCTTAAATTATTATGCTTTGAAGGCAGACTATATGCTTTGCAGGGATAATATATTATGTTTTGAAGGGAGAATATTAGGCTTTTAAGGGAGAGTATTCTGCTTTGAAGGTAGAATGTTATGCTTTTTAAGGGATAATATTCAGCTTTGAATGCAGAATATTATGCTTTTTAAGGGATAATATTCAGCTTCGAAGGCAGAATATGATTTAAAGGGAGAATAAATGGAGAATATTATTCTTTGAAGAAAGAATATTATGCATTGAAGGGAGCATATTATGCTTTAAAGGGAAAGTATTATATTTTGAATAAGAACATTATATTCTATGATGATACCTACACTCTCAGTATCAACTGATATATGTGTTTCGCTCCCACAGTATCTCTTATGGCTGTGAGTTACTTGTCCACTTGTGGGGCTGTAAATAATCCCCAACGATCTCAATATATAGGCAGACACCGACACCCCCTTTTCATTTCTATCAACAACATCTCGTCTCCTTCAAGGCTTTCCTTTAGGAGTCGGGGGAGTAGTTATTCGTGAGCATATTGGTGTTCTTCTGAATCTTGTAGGTTAAGGTGAACTAGGTAAGGTGCATATAACTATTAGGAGAAGCGGAAAGCCAGTACGACTATATATATCACTTGGAAGGGATATGAGGATATACATTGACTATAGGACGGAGGGGGAAGGAATGATACTCAGCAATCGCTTGGGCACCAGCAAATAGTCAGGATCTGTCGCTCTACCGACCAGTCCAATTGTTTGGGTAATATGGTGTGAAATGGCAATCGACTTTGAGCATGGTCCAGGATGGACCTGAAACGTCGTTCGTCCCTTTCACCTTCTAGGTGGTCGGTCTGGTCAACTTACTTTAACAACGTTATTGTGTATCATCGCCTGCACCTGGTGAACTGTATCTTTTCTTAATTGTTAGTACTCGTACCGTTTATGTTGACAGATTTACAGAAACACGGCAGACAGAGAGAACACGAGGAAACGAATAGTCGCAAAAATTTCGACAGCGAGCAAATGACGTAGATCTGAAAACATCCTCATCCCAGACGTCTGAAATCAAGTCTAGACACACTGTCCCCATTAAGTTCTGGAGCTCATGTTCCTAAGTCGGAACCCACAGGACGAAATGATGAAACCGTCTATTTATATATTTGATCCGCACAGAATTTATTCCCAGAATTTGATCGTTCACATATGTTCATATCATCAGTCATGATTGATACCACAATCCCTGAGACGGTCCTAGTAAGCGATCAGCCAACACGAATTCGGCGGGTCACGACAGAGATGATTTTAAAGGATTATGGGTTCACACTTAAGACTTATAGATCAGACAAACTGATCAAGCGTTAAATGAATGAAATAAAAACAAGTTAAGAACGAAGCAAGAAGGGTAAGTCGAGACAGGAGAGGAAAGAAACGCTTCGACAGCGGAAGGGATTTTTGGCTTCCGAGAGTTTTATTTTAAAGAGAGATAAAAAAAACACACACCCGGGCCGTGTCTGGACTATAGTTAAGCGCTGCCAGGGATAGCCTGAAATGTGATATATTATAATATTATATATATATATATATATATATTATATATATAATTACTAATATAATGTATGTGTGTGTGTGTGTGTGTGTGGTGTGTGTGTGTGTACATACAAAAGATTGGGGTTGGTAGGAGAAGATAATATTATAATATTAGTGTTCAGTGATAACCCACAAGGTCTTCTCTGAACTCTGTATTTGTTTATTTTCTTCTCCGAGGTATGGGTCCCCACATTGGCCACAGACGGTATATATATTAATATACTGTATATATCGCCGAGAAGAAGGGAGCACCTAGCACCTTATGACGTTACTTTTAACCAGTGATGGAGACGGGGACACAGACCGACAAGGACAGAGAGGCACTCTGAGACTAAGAGACATAAAAAGATAGGCAGAGCGAGATAGTTTACAACCTCAACAGGAAAGAAATAGAGACCGGACAAACAGAGAGACGAAGCCAGAACCAGATTGAAACAGAGAGAGACTTTAGAAAAGATAGAGAAAGAGACCTGGTCACTTTATCCAGAAAATAGATGTGAAATTCGACTGATGCCAATTATTTTTTATAATGACTAGTTACAGTCATAAAAAAATATGGTTCAGATACGATGCCATAAGAGAAGAAACTCCACACAGATGTATTTAAGGCCATGCCTAGATAACTCCATAACGGGTTCGACTAAGAATTTTTTCCCCTTTTTCGTCTTCCAAGAGACACGAACAGACCAGTGCCACGATATAACAGGTTCTGGAATTGAGAAGTGAGATAACGAATAACGAATTGAGACGCGAATAACGCATGCAAAAATACCTTGCAGTCAGTATATTCGGGATAATAAACGGCGCCGTCATCTCCTTGGCCCAGAAAGAGCCAATGCAAACTTCGGACACACACAACACCACCACCACGAACACACACACACACACACACACACACAAACACACACACCACACCACACACACCACACACAACACACACACACACACACACCACACACACATACACACACACAGTATTTTTCAGCACACTGTGTAGTGTTTGGAATTCACAAGGTGGCGAGGCTCCGGCCAGTAGGGATCAAGCCATAGCCACAGGTTATGTAGGTGGAAGGAGACGTGATAGCATCAATGCGAAGTCCCTGGGCCTACGGAAGGTGTTCCTGGGGGTTGCGAATATTTCACCCAGGGGGGTACATACATACATTTCTTCCGAGGCCATACATGTGTTCCAGGAGGTCGAGAGTCTTTCCACGGAGCTGCTGATGCTTCGTGGGACTACGGAATTATCCCAATATCCAAGATATACGGCTATCTACGGCCTACAGGGTAGCTTATGTCCTAAATGCCTATAACAGCTTCTCCGGGCTTATAGGAATTGACTGACGCCCCCAAAAGCTTAACGGAGCCTATACGGACTACGGAGACTTCAAGAACACACGAGATGCGTTCAGGTCCTATAACGCTAAACTGAAATTAGTGACAAAAGGATATGTTACGGAAAGACGGAAACATTTAAGAAAGCGAACATGTAGGGGAGGAGGGCCTGAAAACGGAGCCTTCTGCACTGATGTCAGAGTTAATCAGGGCGACGCATTTGACCCAAGTTCAGTGATAGAGGGAGAAGAGCGGGACAGGCTGCAAGACCTTAGGATGATGGAGACAGGAAGAAGAGGAGATGAAGAGAGTCATTAAAAAAAATACTAATTGAACGGGATAATAAGTGACAGGGTTAAGGAATAGGCGGAAAAGGGGACCCTGGCATATATATATCTATCTATATATATATACTATATTTATAATCTATATATATATATTTATATATAGATATTATATATATATTATATATAATAATATATATATATAAATATATAAGGAAACTAAAAAAAATTACCCATCATTGACTGAAGTTTAAACAATAAACACGATAATAAAAATAATGGGGACTAACAGAAGTTTGAATATAATAAATGATGAGGGTAATTCGACCATAATCAATTTATACTAAAGCCCTCCAATTTAAATTAATAAGAGGAATATCTCTTTGCCTGTGTTACCAAAGATTGGATCAGATGTATGCTCACCCCAACTTTGCCTGGAAAGAAATTTGATTATACTGATTAATCTGATATACCGTTTATAATGATTAAATGTTAAATACTGATTATAATACTGGCTAAACTATAATACTGGTTATACTGATTATACTATAATACTACTATGTACTAGCTGTATTACATTGAATATCCCTTTTATACTGACTATAGTGATTATATTCGACATGCTGTCTATACTCTCTGTATTTGTGTCTGTGGCTCGAAGTTACACAAATGTGGAAGTGCTAGCTGGCTGAGCAGCTTAGCCAACACTTGGGATCTTGATCTTGTATACTTGAGGGATATACTTGGGATCTCTCATTGACAAATAAGGACTTTTGTGACAGCCAAAGTGAAGCTGAGAGTGAGTCAGGGAGAAGAGGACAGTACGGTGGAACGGAGATAGATAGGACGGAGATAGACGACTGAGTTCAGGATATATATTGATTCAGGAAATGTGTAGTTTAATAGAAGATGAATATTATGTATAATTTATGAATTATGAAGGTTATTAAAGTAGTTGGATACTTATAGTTGATGTACACTAGTAGGAGCCACTGACAAGCAATTCACTGTTCATCACAGCACACAAATATTCGAGTATTTTGTACGAGGTGATCATGTCTTACTCGTTCCTTATCTTTCAGTGTTTTGATATTTGCGGTCTTTAAAATCGTTATGGTTACTCGTGCTTTCAACTCTAGGACTAATCTATATTCATATCTTTAAACTGTCTCCTTTTTTTGTATTTGACGAGATATATGTCCACCACGATTGCGCTGCATATTTGTGAGTTGGTCTGACATATCTAAAAAAATTTCCAACCTTAAAGCTTCTTTTGCGTGTGAAATAACTTCTTACGCTGGCTAGGCTCGCACATGAAGCTGATGTTATCCCGTTAATGTGTTTGCCTCAGGAGATAAATAAGGTGTGGCATGTATCTTAATGCTATTTTATGCATCCGAGTACAGGAGATACTCTGTAGTACATCCTGTACTCGGAACCATGTACGATATAGTACCATCCGAGTACTCTGCTTATTCTGTGGACTTTCCGTACATCCAGCCTTCTGTACTCAAACCCTGGAAACATTGCTTTGCAACTGTTTCCGTTAAAAACATTAGTAGACACTCATTTAAACCTTTAGTATCAGTTCAGGACTTTTCTGCTTTTCCTTGCAGTCATTCCTCATTTTTTATCCTCCTCATAACGCTTATGCCATCCATAAATCCTGATTGGAATGAGTCAATCCCTCTCTGTGAAGATCATTCACATCAATCAGGAAAAATAAGAGAGTTAAAATCAAAGTTTTGTACCTTTCTGGGGGCCGCTGAGAGCATCTCGCCTCTCTGACGCCTCTGATCTCATTGTTTGCGTTCTGCTACTCCTTTATCTGGTGTGAATCCTCCCTCGCACTCACACCTGTTTCTGCACCAGCCCTCGAGTGAGGGCTGGTGCCTGAGGCGTTATACAGTCTCTCTCTCTAACAGAACAGCTACATGAAGGATGTTTACCCTCTACATCTTGTGATTCATGGATGTTCTTGTGTGATTCATGTCACTGGTTTTACAATTATAAGTTTGAGTTGCCGGGTTGACCTGAACCCTTGCAGGGTGTTTCGTGGTGTAGGTGAAGAGGTATGTGTGTGTGTGTGGTGTGGGTCCTTGCGTTCGTTAGTGTGTGTGTTTGTGCACGCGCGTGTGGCTCACGAAGTGTGCGTGCGGCAGGTAGTCCGGTTGAAGATTACCGTCAACACACCTTTCATGGCTGCGAGCGAAAAATCCACCGAAGCTTTCTCCTGCGATTTTTAGGACGACTTAAGTCCTCGATCCAAGAAAATGCTGCGATATCCGTGGCTGTAAGTGTGACACTCTCAGTGCTGGGCTACCCAGCGTCCACCCTTACATGCAGCCTTCACGGATAGCACTGTGTTCGCCTGCGTTGTCCAGGCATTAAATCTTCCGCTTCTGGGGAGTTCAGACCTCGAAGAGATCGCGCTAAGAGTGAGGTCTTCGACGCGCAGTAGTCTTGATGGTCCTAAACCATTTTGGTGCCAGAATTCCTGCTATATTCAACTTGTGGTTTCTGTCCTCCTCTTAATAGCCTGACGATTATTTTACGTTTTTTTTTTTTGCTGTTTTCAAGTCTTTAATACTAGTTAAGTTAGGAAATCATTTTTACAGGACAGATGTTCGATTCCCGATGTGGTCAGGTGATTGGGAACAGCTCGTTAAGTCACAATATATATATATATATATATATATATATATATATATATATTATATATATATATATATATATATATATATATATATATATATGAGAATGAAAACTCACGACCGGACAAAATGAGGTGATAGCCGAAGCTATTTGAACCACCCCACCGCCGGCACCCGGATGGTTATCTTGGGCATAGCATGTATGTATGGAGTGGAGTATGGGTTCGAGTCACTTCTGGTGTGGAGTTTTCATTCGCATATAGTCCTGGGGACCATTCAGGCTTGTTCGCATATATATATATATATATATATATATATATATATATATATATATATTATATATATATAAGTCATACTAGCTTGTCGCTTTCTCCTCATCATTACCTTTTCGAGAGTGTGGTGAAGGAAGGCAACTATCAGGGGAAGGCGCCAAGCCATTACGACTATATAGTACTTGGAAGGGGGTCAGGATAAGGATTTGGATGGGACGGCGGGAAGGAATGGTGCCCAACCACTTGGTGGGTCGGGGATTGAACGCCGACCTGCATGAAGCGAGACCGTCGCTCTACCGTCCAGCAAGTAATTGAAGCATGTAAATGTTGGTTTAGCTTCTTTATGCTCAAGATTGTCTTCCAATGGGGTCAGACGTCCTTCGTGTGGGGTCAGGCGTCCCTTCCTGTGGGGTCAGGCGTCCCTTCCTGTGGGGTCAGGCGTCCCTTCCTGTGGGGTCAGGCGTCCCTTCCTGTGGGTCAGGCGTCCCTTCCTGTGGGTCAGGCGTCCCTTCCTGTGGGGTCAGGCGTCCCTTCCTGTGGGGTCAGGCGTCCCTTCCTGTGGGGTCAGGCGTCCCTTCCTGTGGGGTCAGGCGTCCCTTCCTGTGGGGTCAGGCGTCCCTTCCTGTGGGGTCAGGCGTCCCTTCCTGTGGGGTCAGGCGTCCCTTCCTGTGGGGTCAGGCGTCCTTTCGTGTGGGGTCAGACGTCCCTTCCTGTGGGGTCAGGCGTCCTTCTGTGGGGTCAGTCGTCCCTTCGTGTGGGGTCAGACGTCCCTTCCTGTGGGGTCAGGCGTCCCTTCGTGTGGGGTCAGGCGTCCTTCCTGTGGGGTCAGGCGTCCCTTCCTGTGGGGTCAGGCGTCCCTTCCTGTGGGGTCAGGCGTCCCTTCCTGTGGGGTCAGACGTCCCTTTCTGTGGGTCAGGCGTCACTTCCTGTGGGGTCAGGCGTCCCTTCCTGTGGGTCAGGCGTCCCTTCCTGTGGGGTCAGACGTCCCTTCGTGTGGGGTCAGGCGTCCCTTCGTGTGGGGTCAGACGTCCCTTCCTGTGGGGTCAGGCGTCCCTTCCTGTGGGGTCAGGCGTCCCTTCCTGTGGGGTCAGACGTCCCTTCCTGTGGGGTCAGGCGTCCCTTCCTGTGGGGTCAGACGTCCCTTCCTGTGGGGTCAGGCGTCCCTTCCTGTGGGGTCAGGCGTCCCTTCCTGTGGGGTCAGGCGTCCCTTCCTCTAGGGTCAGGCGTCCCTTCCTGTGGGGTCAGGCGTCCCTTCCTGTGGGGTCAGGCGTCCCTTCCTGTGGGGTCAGGCGTCCTTCCTGTGGGGTCAGACGTCCCTTCCTGTGGGTCAGGCGTCCCTTCCTGTGGGGTCAGGCGTCCCTTCCTGTGGGGTCAGGCGTCCCTTCGTGTGGGTCAGGCGTCCCTTCGTGTGGGGTCAGACGTCCCTTCCTGTGGGGTCAGGCGTCCCTTCCTGTGGGGTCAGACGTCCCTTCCTGTGGGGTCAGACGTCCCTTCCTGTGGGGTCAGACGTCCCTTCCAGTGGGGTCAGGCGTCCCTTCCTGTGGGGTCAGGCGTCCCTTCCTGTGGGGTCAGACGTCCCTTCCTCTGGGGTCAGGTGCAAACGGGAATTCCAAGCTTGGTGCCCATTAGGTTGTCTGAAGCGATTTATCATCTCCACGTCTAACTCAGTACCGAAATATGTTTTTCTTCTTTCTTTCCCCCTCCCCCTGCCTCCCCCCTCTCCTCCTCCCTCCCCCCACCCACACACTCTGTCTGTCTGTTTGTCTGTCTGTCTGTCTCTCTGCCTGTCTGTCTGTGCTAGA
The DNA here is from genome assembly GCA_020271785.1 of Procambarus virginalis. NCBI lineage: Eukaryota > Metazoa > Arthropoda > Malacostraca > Decapoda > Cambaridae > Procambarus > Procambarus virginalis. The sequence goes on along the minus strand of WNGS01072847.1, from coordinate 1,242,240 downwards.
GACGACAGCATAAGAGTGTAGGACCACCTATGAGTCCCAGAAGACACTATAAAAGATGATTGATAATTGACAAAGAGCTGCTTGACAATTTCTCAAAAAAACTGAAGGGGGGATTGTTGCTACAAAAATAGACTGAAGGAGCTACACTTAAACGGCACTGACAGAAAAATAAGAAGATGGGGACATGGTCTAGACATGTAAGATACAGAGACAAATCGATACAAATTGATCTAGATGAAATGATCAGGTAGAGGAGTTGTTTAACGAGAGGACAAGCAGGGATGCGACACACTGGGATGTTCAACAGGGATGTGAGGAAGCACTTCTGTGTGAAAGCAAGCAAGACTCATTTGGTACAGACACGACGAATTAGTTGTGAAGCATTAGATGACCTGCCACGTCGGAAAGACGGGGACCCAGGAGATGAAACCTTCAGTCCTGTAAACTGTTAGGTCTGGACACATAGTAGTAGGCCTCTATTAGTCTCAGGACACATACATAACAACATACTGATGGACACACACCTAACAACATACTGGTGGACACGTACATAACAACATACTGATGGACACATACGTACCAACATACTGGTGGACACATACATAACAACATACTGATGGACACATACGTAGCAACATACTGATGGACACATACGTAGCAACATACTGATGGACACATACGTAGCAACATACTGATGAACACATACGTAGCAACATACTGGTGGACACATACGTAGCAACATACTGGTGGACACATACGTAGCAACATACTGATGGACACATACGTAGCAACATACTGGTGGACACATACGTAGCAACATACTGGTGGACACATACATAACAACATACTGATGGACACATACGTAGCAACATACTGATGGACACATACGTAGCAACATACTGATGGACACATACGTAGCAACATACTGATGGACACACACCTACCAACATACTGGTGGACACTACATAACAACATACTGATGGACACATACGTAGCAACATACTGATGGACACATACGTAGCAACATACTGATGGACACATACGTAGCAACATACTGGTGGACACATACGTAGCAACATACTGGTGGACACATACGTAGCAACATACTGATGGACACATACGTAGCAACATACTGGTGGACACATACATAACAACATACTGATGGACACATACGTAGCAACATACTGGTGGACACATACGTAGCAACATACTGATGGACACATACGTAGCAACATACTGATGGACACATACATAACACATACTGATGGACACATACGTAGCAACATACTGAGGGACACATACATAACAACATACTAATAGACACATAGGTAGCAACATACTGATGGACACATACATAACAACATACTGATGGACACATACGTAACAACGTACGATGGACACGTAGCAACATACTGATGGACACATACGTAACAACGTACGATGGACACGTAGCAACATACTGATGGACACATACGTAACAACGTACGATGGACACGTAGCAACATACTGATGGACACATACGTAACAACATACTGATGGACACATACGTAGCAACATAGCCTCCATCACTACCCATCTACTGAACAGAACCTCGGAGGTCTGAAGGGTGCTTGAGGGAGAGCGATTAACTGAAGTCTTTCAAATAAGCGGGAGTTGATGGACCGAAGTTTTATGTGAGGGGGGAATCCAATTAACCCCAGCTTTCAGGGGGTACAAGGGGAGGGTAGGGGAAGAAGGAGGGGGGGGGGGCAGGGACGTGTTTGATTAAATGAGCTCCATTGTGTGAGGACGGGAAGCAATGGGTCAACCGCCTCATTCACCACCGGTTCCTCTCTTTTCTTCTCACCAACAGCAACTTTCTATACCTCTAACATTTCC
>WNGS01072847.1:1175234-1192029 GCA_020271785.1 Procambarus virginalis | reverse complement strand
TACCGTCAGGAGCCAAATTTCTGATGTTTAAGATATTTTTTAAGACTGCAGGGGGGTTTGGGCAAAATATGACCCTCGCCATTTTCAGTATTAGCATATTTTTGGTATTAAAGATCGTAATTTGAAAAAAAAAACAGATGCAGAGAGTCAGAATTAGGCACAAAAGCACGCTTAGAAGTCAAATTTCCGACATTTGAGATATTTTGAAACTGCATGGGGGGTTTGGGCAAATATTACCCAATCGCCGTTTTCAGTAATTAGCATATTTTCGGTATAAAAGATCGTAATTTGAAATGAAAATAGGTGCAAAGAGTCAGAAATTCGGCTAAAAAACACGCTTAGGAGTCAAATTTCCCGACATTTGAGATATTTTGAAAGCTGAAGGGGGTTTGGGCAAAAATAGACACGCCGTTTTCAGCAATTAGCATATTTTCGGTAAAAAAGACCGTAATTTGAAATAAAATATAGGTGCAGGAGTAGAATTATGCACAAAATGACGCTCATGAGTCAAATTTCCGACATTTGAGATATTTTGAAAACTGCAGGGGGGTTTGGGCAAAAGTACGACATACTCGCCGTTCAGTAATAGCAATCGGATATTTTTGAGCCGAATTCTGACTCTTTGCACCTATTTCATTTTCAAATTACGATCTTTTTTTCCGAAAATATGCTAATACTGAAAACGGCAATGGGTCATATTTCGCCCAAACCCCTGCAGTTTCAAATATCTCCAATGTCGGAAATTTGACTCTTAAGCGTGTTTTTAGCCTAATTCTAAACTCTCTGCACCTATTTTCTTTTCAAATTACGATCTTTATACCGAAAATATGCTAATTACTGAAAACCGGCGGTGGTCATATTTTGCCCAAACCCCTGCAGTTTTCAAAATATCTCAAAGTCGGAAATTTGACTCCTGAGCGTGATTTTTGAGCCGAATTCTGACTCTTGCATCTTTTTTCATTTTAAAAATTATGATCTTTTAAGCCGAAAATATGCTAATTACTGAAAACGGCGATGGGTCATATTTTGCCCAAACCCCCTTTCAGTTTTCAAAATGTCTCAATGTCGGAAATTTGACTCCTGAGCGTGATTTTTGAGCCGTTTCTGACTCTTTGCACCTTTTTCATTTTCAAATTACGATCTTTATACCGAAAAATAGCTAATTACTGAAAACGGCGATGGGTCATATTTTGCCCAAACCCCCCCCCCCCCTGCAGTTTTCCAAATATCTCAAATGTCGGAAATTTGATCTGAGCGTGATTTTTGAGCCGAATTCTGACTCTTTGCACCTATTTTCATTTTCAAATTACGATCTTTTATACCGAAATATGCTAATTACTGAAAACGGCGAGGGTCATATTTTGTCCCAACCCCCTTGCATTTTTCAAAATATCTCAAAGTCGGAAATTTAACTAAGGAGCGTGATTTTTTGAGCCGAATTTCTCTCTCTTTGCACCTATTTTCATTTTCAAATTGCTATCTTTTATGCCGAAAATATGCTATTACTGAAAAACGGCGATGGGGTCATATTTTGCCCAAACCCCCCTGCAGTTTTCAAATATCTCAAATGTCGGATATTTTACTCCTGAGCGTGATTTTTGTGCCTAATTCTGACTCTGCATCTGTTTTCTTTTTCAAATTACGATCTTTTATACCGAAAATATGCTAATTACTGAAAATGGCGATGGGTCATATTTTGCCCAAACCCCCCTGCAGTCTTCAAAATATCTCAAACATCAGAAATTTGACTCCTGAGCGTGATTTTTGAGCCGAATTCTGACTCTTTGCACCTATTCTCATTTTCAAATTACGAACTTTTGTTCCGAAAATATGCTAATTACTGAAAACGGCGATGTGTCATATTTTGCCCAAACCCCCCTGCAGTTTTCAAAATATCTCAAATGTCGGAAGTTTGACTCCTGAGCGTGATTTTTGAGCCGAATTCTGACTCTTTGCACCTATTTTCATTTTCAAATTACGATCTTTTATACCGAAAATATGCTAATTACTGAAAACGGCGATGGGTCATATTTTGTCCAAACCCCCCTGCAGTTTTCAAAATATCTCAAACATCAGAAATTTGACTCCTGACCGGGATTTTTGAGCCGAATTCTGACTCTCTGCACCTATTTTCATTTTCAAATTACGATCTTTTATACCGAAAATATGCTAATTACTGAAAACGGAGATGGGTCATGCCAATATGTGCAGAGAGCCAGAATTTAGCTCCAAAATATGGCTCAGGAGTCAGATTCGGGATATTGTGGATATTTTGAATGCTGCAGGGGGGTTTGGGCAAAATGTGACCCATCGCTGTTTTCAGTAATTGGCATATTTTCGGTATAAAAAGTCGTAATTTCAAAATCCAGCTATGTGCTGTATGCCGGAATTTGGCTATATAAAAATGTTCATGAGTCAGAACTCCAATATTTCCTATATTTTGAAAACTGTAGGAGGGTTTGGGTAAAATGTGATGAGTGAGAGGGCGAGGCAACATTAGAGAGGGGGTCAACATGAGAGATGGGAGAGGGTCCACCACAGCCATCAACCACCACAGCCTTCAACCACCACAACAATCAATCACTGCATCAATAAACCACCACAACCTCAACCACTACTACCATCAACCACCACAACCTTAAGCCATCACTAGCACCAACCACAACTGCCACCAATCACAACCATCAGCCACCACTATTACCAACCACAGCAATAAACCACTACCACCAACCACAACCATCATGCACCACACCCATCAACCACCACAACTATCAACCACCACAACCATCAAGCACCACAGCCATCAACCACTACAGCCATCAACCACCACAGCCATCAACCACCACTGCCATCAACCCCCATTACAATCAACCACGAGAGCCATCAACCATCACTACCATCAACCCCATTACAATCAACCACCACAACCATTACCCACCACTGCCACCAACCACAATCCAGTAAAGACCACCACAACCATCATGGATTCTCCATTAAGTAAAAAATAATGAATAAAAAATGTTGAACTTATCTTTATTTTGCTCCTGTTTTATATCTACTCAATGTAGAAATATATATTTTTTTTACATTTCTACATTTTTATATAATCCATCAATCACGAAAACTACTTTTATGCAACATTTAAGGTTGCCACAAGGTCTTAAATTTTGTTTAGCCAACGTTTAGTATAGTAAGTTGTGGCAACCTGTTTACGAGCACACAATAACGCGGCTAATAAATGAAAACAAACGTTGCCACAACTTTCAAACACTTTCCAGGTACAGGCGATGAGTCACAATAACGTGGCTGAAGTATGTTGACCAGACCACACACTAGAAGTTGAAGGGACGACGACGTTTCGGTCCGTCCTGGACCATTCTCAAGCGACTTGAGAATGGTCCAGGACGGACCGAAACGTCGTCGTCCCTTCAACTTCTAGTGTGTGGTCTGGTCAACTTTCCAGGTACATTGTGGCAACCTAAAGTTGTTTGCTGAGTTGGAGGTAGTTATGGAGATCAGATCCAGGAGCTAATTACTGAGGTCAGGTCCAGGAGCTAATTACTCAGGTCAGGTCCAGATGCTAATTACTGAGGTCATATCTACGAGCTAGTTACTGAGACATAACTCTAAATTTTAGAATAAAGTTAGAATGAACAATATTTTCAGTCCTCGTCTCTTCTTGAAGTTAGATTTTGTATCACAAACACATAATAGCTTCAAAAAGCTCTTTGATTCATGCAGTATTCAGAGTATGCAAATCAATGTAATGTAAATACTTACTAGTGAAAGCTTCAGTATGTGTCTCAATATTCTCTTCAGTATGCTCCTATTTAAAACTGATTGGCGATGAAGATAAAGCCACCCAAGAGGTGGCACGGGCATGAATAACCCATAACTATTTAAAGCCACCGCCAATCTCATTTTGATATATGTCAAACCTTCGCCCGAAATAACCCACCTCTCCTATATCTAATATATAAACACGCTGTTGAATATTAGAAGCACGGGAGACATCTCCTGTCCACGAGGCTAACCATAGCCCGTGCTTCTTGCCCAGCTCCTGTGCCCGGTAAGTTACGGGCTCACCATAGCCCGTGCTACTTGGAACTTGTTTCGAGTAGCTGAATCTATAACAACAACAACATATTAGAAGATTTATCGCCAACGCTTCTAGAAATAATTCCCAGTATTTATTTTTTTCACACGTTTATGCGTTGATTTGTTGGCTAAAGATCCCAATTAACCCTGACTCCCAGACGTTCCTAAATATTTAAAATTAACTTTTCACCCAAGTAGATTGTATACATAAACCACGGATACATCTCACCGGAAAGAGATAACAAAACTCAAATCTGCGGAAAATTGCGTAGAGTTTCTAAATGGCCCTTTCTATGCATTTGGAGTTGCATATTCATAGGATGCCTTCACATTGCTCTCTTCCTGTATTGCCTCAAAGGTATACATATGTATGATTTAGGGGGATCAAGGGAGATTTCTTATTTACCTCTATAAACATTCCGTTAGCTGTATCTCCTCTTGTTTGATGAACACAAGAACCTGTAAGCAACATATGGCCATAATCACGATGGAAATTATTCAATAATTTGTCATGTAAATTTAAATAATTTAAATTATTATATTAAATAGTTCTGCTATGTTGACTGATAAGATGAAGAGGAATGTTAAACATATGCAGAAGAATGCAACTTATGGGAAGTTTAGCCACAATAAATGACTCTTATGTTCAATACTGCAAACCCAAACACAACTCGAAACAATGTATGCAAACTGCTTAAATTTTCACACAGGAAAAACCTGGGTAAATACTGGCTGGTAAATAGGAGTGTAGATTTATGGAACGAATTATCGTGTAACCAAATATTCGTGGTACCGCTGGACTGCTTCAATCGAAAGTGAGACATATAGAGATATATAAACAGTAGCTGCCTCACATAGACCAGTATACAGGCTCTCATCTGCTTCATTCATTCCTACAAACACCAAGTTTCGCTTCATATTCCACTTCTTAAACCCTGTTTCACGTTTAACAAGCCGACCGACGCTTCCTCTAAAATAAACAGCCTTGGATGGCGTGACCCAAAACGACTCGGTGCATATACCGATCATTCTGAGAGATTTACCGCCTCACAACAGACGTCACGTCACCTTTGATCACCTGTCCGGGCTTCACAGACGGGAGGGAAGCCCACGACAGAGGCCTGAGTAGGTGTGTCCGCCACACTCTATATACACCTGCCGTGGGGACGGTATATATGGAGGAGTCTGATGTTCTCGGCTTCGTAATGGCGTGTGCGTGGAATATTGAAATTGCTGTTTCACAATGCATTGAATGCTACAGACACCCTATATGTGGTGTTATTGTACGTGTGTGTGTGTTTGGTGGTTGTTGCAGGCACTGTGTATACCTGTGTCCGTGATTGCTGGCACTGTGTATACCTGTGTCCGTGATTGCTAACACTGTGTGTACCTGTGTCCGTGAGTGCTGGCACTGTGTATACCTGTGTCCGTGATTGCTAACACTGTGTATACCTGTGTCCGTGATTGCTGGCACTGTATGCATGGGCGTTCGTTATTGCAGACACTTCATACGGTTTCAATATACGAGTGTTTTATTACAACCACTGCATGTAGGGTATTGCACGTGTGCATGTTATAGCAACACTTCAGTGTCACGTAGGTCAACTCATCCCGTTTGACTCATCCTCTTGACCCATCGTTTCTAAACTCGCCCTGAACGACCTCTCAGGGACTCATCAAGAGATCATTTAAAGGTATCATATGTTGACCTCTGACCTTTTGGCGCAAGACATGAAGAGCTGAAAACCAAATTAATATGTGCCAGAAAAATACAAATTATTATTTAATGATCTTTTTTTGAGAGGGGGCGAGGGCTCACCTAGAATATTTGTTTATGGTGGTTAATCGACACACAAATGGTAGTAACACCAAGTTGCGACAAAGGAATATATATATATATATATATATATATATATATATATATATATATATATATATATATATATATATATATTAGTATATTTTGGTAGCAGTCTTTCCTGTAGACATATATTATTAAATATGACCGAAAAAGTAAGATTAATAATTCTAACACGAATTTTCTCTATTTTCCTTATGTTTCTTTTTACTGGTGACGGTAAATGAAAAATCAATTCTTAAAAATTCATTTTTATTTCTAGTCTGACGCGACACTTGAGCGCGTTTCGTAAAACTTATTACATTTTCAAAGACTTTAGTTTATCAACACACAACTTATGCCTGAAACAACATTGGCTCTTATACCTGCATTTGGGTGAGGTGATGTAATACAATAGTGGGGTGAAAAATAAACTTTCAACTAAACACAGAATAATGGGGTAAGAAGTTGGGTACAAATAGAGGGTATAGAAGTTGGGTACAAATAGAACTGCAGAAGGCCTATTGACCCATATTTCTTGATGTTTCTATATTGGAGCGGAGTCTTGAAGTGGGTAGAATATAGTTGTGCGTTAATTGGCTGTTGATTGCTGGTGTTGACTTCTTGATGTGTAGTGCCTCGCAGATGTCAAGCCGCCTGCTGTCGCTGTATCTATCAATGATTTCTGTGTTGTTTGTTAAGATTTCTCTGGTGATGGTTTGGTTGTGGGAAGAGAGTATATGTTCCTTAATGGAGCCCTGTTGCTTATGCATCGTTAAACGCCTGGAAAGAGATGTTGTTGTCTTGCCTATATACTGGTTTTTTGGGGGCTTACAGTCTCCAAGAGGGCATTTGAAGGCATAGACGACGTTTGTCTCTTTTAGAGCGTTCTGCTCCATGTCTGGAGAGTTTCTCATGAGTAGGCTGGCCGTTTTTTTGTTTTTATAGTAAATCGTTAGTTGTATCTTCTGATTTTTGTCTGTAGGGATAACATTTCTATTAACAATATCTTTCAGGGCCCTTTCCTCCGTTTTATGAGCTGTGGAGAAGAAGTTCCTGTAAAATAGTCGAATAGGGGGTATAGGTGTTGTATTAGTTGTCTCTTCAGAGGTTGCATGGCGTTTCACTTTCCTTCTTATGATGTCTTCAATGAAACCATTGGAGAAGCCGTTGTTGACCAGGACTTGCCTTACCCTACAGAGTTCTTCGTCGACTTGCTTCCATTCTGAGCTGTGGCTGAGAGCACGGTCGACTTAAGCGTTAACAACACTCCTCTTGTACCTGTCTGGGCAGTCACTGTTGGCATTTAGGCACATTCCTATGTTTGTTTCCCTAGTGAAGACTGCAGTGTGGAAACCCCCCGCGCTCCTTTCCATGACTGTTACATCTAGAAAGCTTGTACTAAGCTTGTACTAAGGAGGTGGAGGTTTCCACACTGGAAAGGAGCGGAGGTTTCCACACTGCAGTCTACGCTAGGTAAACAAACATAGGAATGTGCCTAAATACCAACAGTGACTGCCCAGACAGGTACAAGAGGAGTGTTGTTAACGCTTATGTCGACCGTGCTCTCAGCCACAGCTCAGAATGGAAGCAAGTCGACGAAGAACTCTGTAGGGTAAGGCAGGTCCTAGTCAACAACGGCTTCTCCAATGGTTTCATTGAAGACATCATAAGAAGGAAAGTAAAACGCCATGCAACCTCTGAAGAGACAACTAACACAACACCTATACCCCCTATTCGACTATTTTACAGGAACTTCTCCACAGCTCATAAAACGGAGGAAAGGGTCCTTGAAATATATTGTTAATAAAAATGTTATCCCTACAGACAAAAATCAGAAGATACAACTAACGATTTACTATAAAAACAACAAAACGGCCAGCCTACTCATGAGAAACTCTCCAGACACGGAGCAGAACGCTCTAAAAGAGACAAACGTCGTCTGTGCCTTCAAATGCCCTCTTGGGGACTGTAAGCCCCCAAAAAAACAGTATATAGGCAAGACAACAACATCTCTTTCCAGGCGTTTAACGATGCATAAGCAACAGGGCTCCATCAAGGAACATATACTCTCTTCCCACAACCAAACCATCACCAGAGAAATCTTAACAAACAACACAGAAATCATTGATAGATACAGCGACAGCAGGCGGCTTGACATCTGCGAGGCACTACACATCAAGAAATCAACACCAGCAATCAACAGCCAATTAACGCACAACTATATTCTACCCACTTCAAGACTCCGCTCCAATATAGAAACATCAAGAAATATGGGTCAATAGGCCTTCTGCAGTTCTATTTGTACCCAACTTCTATACCCTCTATTTGTACCCTACTTCTTACCCCATTATTCTGTGTTTAGTTGAAAGTTTATTTTTCACCCCACTATTGTATTACATCACCTCACCCAAATGCAGGTATAAGAGCCAATGTTGTTTCAGGCATAAGTTGTGTGTTGATAAACTAAAGTCTTTGAAAATGTAAAAAGTTTTACGAAACGCGCTCAAGTGTCGCGTCAGACTAGAAATAAAAATGAATTTTGGAGAATTGATTTTTCATTTACCGTCACCAGTAAAAAGAAACATAAGGAAAATAGAGAAAATTCGTGTTAGAATTATTAATCTTACTTTTTCGGTCATATTTAATAATATATATATATATATATATATATATATATATATATATATGTATATATATATATATATATATATATATATATATATATATATATATATGTATATATATATATATATATATATACATATATATATTATATATATATATATATATATATGTATATATATATATATATACATATATATATATATATATACATATATATATATATATATATATATATATATATATATATATGTATATATATATATATATATACATATATATATATATATATACATATATATATATATGTACATATATATATATATATATATATATATATATACCTTTCTATAACACAACTTTCTATATACACAACTATAACCTTTCGGTTATAGTTGTGTATATAGTATAACCTTTCGGTTATATATATATATATATATATACATATATATATATATATGTACATATATATATATATATATATATATATATATATATATATATATATATATATATGCGAACAAGCCTGAATGGTCCCCAGGACTATATGCGAATGAAAACTCATATATATATATATATATATATATATATATATATATATATATAATATATATATATATATATATATATATATATATATATATATATATATATATATATATATATATACACACACAACTCTTCCCATTTGGTATGGTATCCAAAATGAGCTCTCAGAATGAGCAACGTCGCTGACTCAGCGTTGATTCAGCGCTGACTCAGCGTTGATTCAGCCTTGATTCAACGTTTCTCTTGGCAGTTGTGCCCTCTGGGGGAGGTCGTATGGTCTGGGCCGGAGGAATATGTTGTCTCTGGACAAATATTCTCCGTTGATTACGAACCATAAGGCGCTGTTTTCTGTCGCTAGAGACTCCCTGACACTCTCAATTACTCCGGCCTGGTGGTCGTTCGAGGCGCGGTATTGCCACCTTGGGGAATCAGTTACGAGCGTTTGGTGACGTGATAACACGTGACTTTGGAGCGGTGGTGACGTGATAACATGTGACTTTGGAGCGGTGGTGACGTGACAACCACGTGACGTGCATGGAGCGTTTCAGTCTCCAGCATTCACCCTAGTGTTTCCCGCCTTCACCATGGAGTTCCCTCCACTCCTCCTTCATGGGGCTCCTAACCCCTATCCCTTCCCTCTATCCCAAACCTGATGTTCACTCCCCTTAACCTACAGCCACCCACAGCTACCCAGAAGCCAACAAGCCACCCACAGCCATCCACAGCCACCCCCAAACCATAACTCTCATAGCTCCGGTAGTCGTACCATCTGCACCCACTGCCCCCTTCCCATAAAAGACATTATCTAGAGGCATCTTCCTTCCCTCCCTCCCTCCCTCAGGAGATATGACCACGACACACCTCACCGGCAAGATAGCCCGTGCCCACCGTTACCAATAATCCCAGCCAAGCGATTCTCGTTGCTCGTCCAGTGCAAAATGTGGCTGTTTCAGGTAATGGAAACTGATCTCCTTAAGCCGGGATGCGTCTTATTGGTTTGGTTGGTAATTACTGAGAGGGGGAACCCAAGAGGTATGGTATGGGTATGTCCTCACAACAATGATTCAGAGCAGTTCAGCAATAACAGCGGGTAATTTAGACTTTAAGCCAATTACGACTAATGGTAAGGAATCGTGAACAAGATCGATTGTATGGAAAATATTGAACGTAAATAGTTTTATTGTAGGTCATTGTCATTGTTTGAACTGCAGGTAATTATACATAGTCAAGTTAATTATTGATTTTTTTGTTTATAAAATCAGGTGCATTATTTAATGATTTTTGTTCAATAAATCAGGTGCATTATTGAATGTTTCTTTAATTAAATCTGATGCATTATTGAATGATGTTTTATCTTCGTTATTATAGAATAAATATTGTATTTTTCGACAGTGTTTAGACTCGTAAGTAAACATCAGTTTTTCAGCTGTGGTAAAATTATCTTTTAAAATACACAATTAATAAACATATAACTGGAAGTAAAGTTAAATCAAACATGAGTCTGCATGAAGTGGCACATGTCAGAACCAGACGTGACACATGTCAGAACCAGACGAGTCACATGTGAGAACCAAAGGTGTCACATGTGAGAACCAAAGGTGTCACAAAAACACATTTCGTTTCATTCTCCATGTAACACATGCGAGCAATCTGAGCATACAATCAAAACAGGGGAAAAAAAAGGCCCTAACCTAACCTGACCTTACCTAAGCTAGCTCGAATGCGGTCAAGACAGTAGGGAAACAAGGATCCTAACTTAGTTAGCATACCCTAACTTAGTTAACATACCCCTAAATTTATTATGACTCGTCAAATCCCATTTCTCGAATAGTTTCTGGAGTTCTGGAGTCTAAAATGTATCGAATTCTCTTATCACCAGTTTTTTTATGTGTTTTTATTATAATAGAGGATCGAGTAATATCTAGAGAGTAAATACTATTAGTAGTATATACCTTACTTTGAATAGGCGACGTGTCACCTATTCAAAGTTGAGTAGGTGACACGTCACCTATTTTAAAATAGACACGTCTATTTAGTTGTGTCTTTATATTCATTTGGAGTTTTTATCATAATCGGTTGAGAAGTAAAAAGGGAAATATTCTACTCTCTACCTGTTCCCTCCATCCCTTACACATCCCCTGTACACCCTTACACACCACTACACATCACTACGCACCTCTACACCCCCCTACGCACCCCATACACATCCCCTACACACCCCTACACACCCCTCAGTTAGGGACCCCAGACCTCGTATGATGACCCCAGGGTTCAGTTGGTGACCCCAGGGATAAGCTGATGACCCCAGAGGGGTCGGTTAGTGACCCCAGGCCTTCACTGGTGACCTTCCCCCCCCCCCCCCCCCTTCCCCAAACAAGGCACTATTCAACAATACTCTTCTTGCAAAAAAAAAAACTCATATTTTCACCTCATATATCTAAGCATCGAGGCGTTTTATTAAGGTAAATCGCTTGCAAGCCATTACTCCATCCCGTGTGTATACCTGTCTCCAAGGATGCTGTAATTACTCTTGCATCACCTGGCCACACCTGGTGCCAAACACATTGTGTGTGAGAGAGATGCAACATGGTTCTAAAATGCTTTATTCCGAATCATCATGATTTGAAACGGGTATTTTTTTTAAAAAGGTAAGACAGTTGTGCTTTCCTTATAAACTATGCTAAGGTACTTATGCTAATTTGGTTGGGTGAGCTGCCATGTTATTCCTTGTCTCGCTTCTTCAAGACGCCAGGCGTTGTTTATGGGGGATATGTTAATGAGGTTAATTTGTAGATTACCTGGTGTTAGGGGGAATGGTGAGGGTCCATTCGTGACTTCCTGCAACCCCCTCTCCTTCTCCCTCTCCATCCCTTCCTCCCTTCCTCTTTCCGTTCCTACCTCTCTCTATACTTCTCTCGCTTCCATCCTCCTCTCTTGCCTTCCTTTCTGTTTCTTCCTTCCCTGCTACTGCCCTCCCTACCTCCCTCCATTCTCTTCCTCCACCACTTCTTCTCTTTCTCCCTCCCTGTCTCCATCACTCAGTACCTCCTCCCCCCCCCTCCCTCCCTCCCACCCTCCCTCTTTCTCCTCACCAAATTTATTGCTACAATGTAACTTAGTAAAGTATTATCTTTGTTAGTATATTTAAGTGTTTAATAGAACCAATGGTTTCAACCTGGTATCTAATCGAACTTAATTATGTGTGTAATCACAGGACTTTGGGATTAAGTAAAAGAAGATTCCAATCACTCTAACCCATGTTTCGACTACTTAAAAAGTAGTCGGAGTAGTTTTTACTAGACAAAAAATGTCACCAAGCCGCCTAGAAGATTAGACACACGCGTTCTTTCTAAGCTCCAGCAATAAGTAAACTTTGGGGAAAATATATGGGACGATAATTTTTACGCTGCTGTTAATATGCTTCACCAAGCTTTACTACCAAAAGACCAGAATGATAAATGATTTCCTCCTTGCCAATTTGTTTGACGCAGTTTCTCACGTTGTTGGCTCTTTCTGTCTTAGAAAAATGATGCCACTTATTATTATTATTATTTCAGATTTATTTTTTTATTAAAAGGTAAAGACAAGGTTGTCTCCTTCAATCCATGAATCTGTAGCAATCGGATCTAATATGAGAACTCGTCGAAGGGGTTTTCTGAAGATACTCTTTGTCTTATGCCTTGTGTGGAAGAGCGTGTGAGCTTTGATCCTATATTGCTAAACTTCTGACTACTCTTCTGCTCACCCACGAGCGAGAGAGAGAGAGAGAGAGAGAGAGAGAGAGGAGAGAGGAGAGAGAGAGAGAGAGAGAGAGAGACAGACAGACAGACAGACAGACAGACAGAAAGAGAGGGAGAGAGAGAGAAACAGACACAGATAAAGAGATTGACAGACAGACAGACAGACAGACAGACAGACAGGCAGACAGACAGACAGACAGACAGACAGACAGACAGACAGACAGACAGTGAAGAGTCTCACACATACACACACACACCCTCGTCATTTGCTATACCCATGTGGCATAATATGTATACACTCACCCGAAGTTCAAACATAATTTATCGAATCTTCTGTATTTTCTGCCACATCGATAGAAGCCGTGAACTTTGTGTCAAGCGTCCGCCCCCCTCCCCGGCCGACTCAACACATCCGGACACCAGTTATCCGGATAAGGCAAGGACCAGTTACCCGGATATGATAATGATCATTTATCAGCGATCGATTGTGTATAACGCTCATCCCACTTGTATAACGGTTCTTCTATACGTCTTAGGGTATTAATTCTGAACTCCAACACCGCATCAGTTACTGAACCCACCATAACTCTAAAAAAGCAACTAACACTCACCCCCCACGCCCCCCCCCCTCACTGGGGACCACCACCATCACTCCCGTTACCTCTGCTGGTGGGGTTAAGACAGACTTAAGCCACATCACCAATGCACCCTTCATAACTTCCGCGTTGTTGTTGTTATAGATTCAGCTACTCGGAACAAGTTCCAAGTAGCACGGGCTATGGTGAGCTCGTAACTTACTTATCACAGGAGCAGGACAAATAGCACAGGCTATGGTGAATCCGTAGTGGACTTACCCGTCACAGGAGCGGTGCCGTCTCTGAATCTCATAACTTCCGCTAGAGGGCACTGCTTATACTTCCCAGATAACCTTCCCTTCCCCCCCCCCTCACGATGCTGCCTACAGTGCTAAATGTGACTTTGATGGCACAGTTGCCCCGAAGACTCTGCCACTTGGAATTTGGTTGAGCTCGTAAACACAAGAGAGTCTTGTATGGTAGTGGGATTTGTTAAATAATTAGTTTTAACGCTGGGAGATTATATAGGACGCTTAATGATTATATAGGACGCTTAGAGACTATATAGGACGTTTGGACACTATATAAGGACGCTTGGAGACTATATAAAACGCCTTGGAGACCCCGTCAGTTCTTGACTGGAGGATTCGACATTTTATATATTTTGTAAATTGTAAATTTTCTCTCGCTTGTTAATTGGGAATTTTCTCTCTCGTGTAATTTTTTGATCTCTTGTTTTCATAGACAACATATGGGACAGATGCTCGTTATTTACACTTAAATAAAGTCAACATATATTTAGTCTATACTTGGTTGTAAATTATTTGCACATGACTACCTGCAATCTGTAAAAACAAGGAACCTATTTTACTCTTAGGTGAACAGTTGCATCAGTTGAAAGGAAACGTTGCCCATTCGTCTCTGCCCTGCCCGAGGATTGAACCCCGGTTTGTCGATTGTGATTCGAAGACGAAGACTACTGTGCTATAAGACCCCTGTTCGGGGGTCAAATTGGGGGTAACTGTGTATGCAAAATACTGTAATTCATACAGGTGCAGACTGTATGAAGGTAAATACACTAAAATTTAGGCTGGAAATCTGCAATTTAGCCTCATAGGCATTGTCTCCTTTTGAGTCTAGAGTCTAGAGTTTAGAGTCATCTTGAGTCTAGAGTCTTTGTTGATAAGTCTAACGTCTCATCAACAAACACTGTGACACTGTTCGATTACTTAAGGATTGCACTGAATGTGTCTGTGTGTGTATGTTTGTATATAAATATGTATCTATATATGAATGTATTTAATTCAATTTAATCACTAGGCATTAAACTTGAAACTATAAAATACCTGACAGCCACTATTCCTTTCATTAAACTGAAAAACAATTACTTTACTCCTCCTCACAACTTCAGGACACAACACGACCACAAAACATTGCCCCACGAAAAATATAACTTTCATTTCACGAGCGGAAAATGCTGCCAAAACACTCACTTGGAAGCTTTAACTTTACCTCCTGACTGACCTCCGATCAAACCAGTAAATGTTGCTTTTGAATTTACAATTCAATGAACGTACTCGAGGCACGCAATATCTCTGCAACATCCTTTGCAACAAGCACCACACACTCGGTCAATCCCCTCCCCCCCTTCCACCCTTCCTCTTCCCTCCCCCGTGTAAATGTCGCCTTCATTATTGACAGTCATGGCCACGGTGTACAACAACAGAGTCCTGGATCCAATCCCCACTTGTAAACAACGTCTCAAATCCTTCTATTATCTCCATTCTTAACTCTGAATGAACAACTTTAGTTGATATATACAAGGGCTTACGTAGATTTTCTCCTCAAAAAAAAATCGGCTTCACATGCTGGTCAATCTCAAGGCACTTAAAGCAGAGTGTGTTAATGAAGGGAAAGTGGGGGGAGGGGGGAGGGAGGAGAGTGCAATAAGGCCCAATGACTTAAGTCAAGCAGGTTGGCCAAGCCCACAGGGGTGGGGGTGTGGGGGCGGCGTGGGGGTCGTGAATCACACCTCCACGGCCCACAGCACGCTCAGTCCGCATTAACTTCGAGGCAGCCATATTTTTTCCTTGTCTGGATTCTTTGAGAAGGGAAGTGGTGGAAGGGGCGGGGTGTGTGGATGGAAGAGGTTGGTGGTGGTGGAGAAGGGGGATGTTAAGATATGTGGGAGAGAGAGAGAGAGAGGGAGGAGGAGGAGGAGGAGGGGGTTTACGGGGAAGGGGGAGATGGGAGAGAGTGAGAGGGGTCATCGTAGTGGCTCTCACAAGAGATGTTCAGAAACACATTAGTCGATCTGAAAGAACTTTTTCATATATATATATATATATATATATATATATATATATATATATATATATATATATATATATTATAATACTACATACTCATATATATATATATATATATATATATATATATATATATATATATATCATATATATAATATATATATTAAGTATGACCGAAAAAGTAAGACTAATAATTCTAACACGAATTTTCTCAATTTTCCTTATGTATCTTTTTACTGATGTACGGTAAATGAAAAATCAATTCTCCCAAAATCCATTCTTTATTTCTAGTCTGACGCGACACTTGAGCGCGTTTCGTAAAACTTATTACATTTCAAAGACTTTTAGTTATCTACACAACTTATGCTTTATGAAACAAACATTGGCTCTTATACCTGCATTTGGTGAGGTGATGTAATACATTAGTGGGGTGAAACACAAACATGGAAAACGGGGTATAGATTTGTAGAAGTAGAAGTCCGGGGGTCCCAATAGAACTGCAGAAGGCCTATTGCCCATATTTCTTGAGTGTTCTATATTGGAGCGGAGTCTTGAAGTGTGGTAGAATATAGTTGTGCGTTAATTGGCTGTTGATTGCTGGTAGAAGTCGGGTCGCAATCAACAATCAAAAACCAGCAATCAACAGCCAATAACGTACAAACTATAGTCTACCAGCTTCAAGACTCCGCTCCAATTGCGATAGTTTCCAGTCCGATTGCGATAGTTCCAGATTGCGATAGTTTTCTGTCAGTTGATTAAATTTCTTGGTGTGTTGTATGAGCTTTCATTGTGGGGAACACGATGCATTTCCAGTTCCTGATTACCATAGTCTTTAATTGGATTGCGGATAGTGTCCGGACTTATTGCGGTGGTCTGCAGGCATGTTGCGAGAATTATCAGTCACACTTCCACATGGATATGAGGCATGCAACATGAACCTGGCAGGTATACATAAACTACAGGGTGAGGTATACATAAACTACAGGGTGAGGTATACATGAACAACATGATGAGGTACAGCTCGAACTAATCAAGAACCACATGGCAAGGTATACTCAGGTT
>WNGS01072847.1:1159416-1171512 GCA_020271785.1 Procambarus virginalis | reverse complement strand
GTTGACAGAGTTCTCTCTCAGAATACCATTGCACACTGCTCTTCAACGGGGGGTCTTCTGCACATCCTGCCATGCCTTCTGGTCTCATTTGATGTTATTTCTGTCTGCAGGTTTGGGACCAGTCCCTCTATATTAGAGACATGAAGTATATAGACATTAAATATATTTGCAAAAAAGTGAACAAAGAAGTAGGTGGATAAAGAGAGGGGGAAGAAAGAATGTAATAAACGTAGGTTATACGACACAAAACGTCTCCGAACAAGAAATTTTAACGCTAAATTACACGGCATTTTAGCTGAGACTGAGAACCTCCAGCCAGCCGAGAATATTGGGTCTGGTCGACCGTTGCTCACTCACCATACTCATAAACAGAATGTCAAGCTGGCAGATGTGTTTACAGTGCTGTAACCCCCTGTCTGGAAGTGCTGTATTTAGCCTTACAGTGCTGTATCTTATCCTTACAGTGCTGTATCTTAGCCTTACAGTGCAGTATCTTGCCCTTACAGTTGTATCTTACGCCTTACAGTGTGTATTTTAGCCTTACAGTGCTGTAATCTAGCCTTCAGTGCTGTATCTTAGCCTTCAGTGCTGTATCTTAGCCTTACAGTGCTGTATTTACCCTTACAGTGCTGTATCTTGCCCTTACAGTACTAGTATCTTACCCTTACAGTGCATCAGAGGCCCGAGACTGTTCAACACGCTTCCACTAACATAAGGAGCATAACTGGCCGACCCCTCACAGTGTTCAAGAGAACTTGATAAACACCTCCAAAGCATACGTGATCAACCAGGCTGTGATTCATACGTCAGGCTGCTGCGAGCAGCCGCGTCCAACATCCTGGTTGACCAGTCCAGTAACCAAGAGGCTGGGTCGAGGACGTTGGGTCCTAAATGATTGGAAGATTGACGATTCTAAATATTTCATTCTAAATTTATCACATATGTTTACACACACACACAACACACATACACTCAAACACACACACACACACCACACACACACACACACACACACACACACACACACACCACACAACACACACAACAACACACACACACCAAAACTAGAAGACAGAAGAAAAAGAGGTGATATGATCACTACATACAAAATAGTAACAGGAATTGATAAAATCGATAGGGAAGATTTCCTGAGACCTGGAACTTTAAGAACAAGAGGTCATAAATATAAACTAGCTAAACACAGATGCCGAAGAAATATAAGAAATTCACTTTCGCAAACAGAGTGGTAGACGGTTGGAACAAGTTAGGGGAGAAGGTGGTGGAGGCCAAGACCGTCAGTAGTTTCAAAGCGTTATATGACAAAGAGTGCTGGGAAGACGGGACACCACGAGCGTAGCTCTCATCCTGTAACTACACTTAGGTAATTACACTTAGATAATTACACACACACACACACACACACACACACACACACACACACGCACACACACACACACACAATGGGCCGAATTAAAACCTAAAGAAGCCCTATGCACTGAACATATAAAAACAACCCCCCCCCCTCCCCAACCCACATATGCACTTCAAAATAAAACTGTTCTCTAACATAAAAGAAAACGTAAAACAGCACCATCAAAATGATGCCAAACGCTGTAGTTCTACTGTATTTTCCAACCGCAAAGTTCTGACTAAATTGGCGGAAGCAGAGACGATGATGGCTCACCAACCAGTCCTCTCAATAGATCTTTGGTTCACAAATGCAACGAATTAAGAAAAGTAACAGGTCAAAATTTTGTTTACGTTTTCTATACATGGGCCTGGATAGGTTAGGTTGAGCTGGTAGGTTAGGTTAGGTTAGGGTTGAATTTTTGACGTAGTGGCAAATCATGAAAACGGAACTGACCACACACCGCGCGAGGGAAAAGTGAATTATGTGTGAGAAAATATGGAGGTTATGCAATGGACTCGAACTTGCGTCCCTGGACTTCTCTCAGTGTTTTCTGATTTTGTTTTTTCCTCAGCTGACAAGATCGTTCAGCAGAACAAGACAGTGTTCATCAACTCAATAAAATCCCGTAGTGTGGAGCTCTACGAGTTACCAGTATTAACCTTTATTTTATTTCCTCAACATTTGCCTAAGGATGAAAATATACAAAATGAATCTATTTCAGTAGCATTATTTTCATCTTCAATTAAAACATTATTTCACCACTTCAAAATCCGCCTGAAGCCAACCGGAGCGTTAGTTTATGTCTTATTGAACAAAAAAAGTTAACAAATAAAAGAGTATGGTCCGGAGTGTATTTGTCACCCTTTGCCTCCATGCACATTTTTTTTGTTAGCAATGTATGGATGATTTGGCATTGGTAAAAGTACAACGTGATTTCTCAAATTAACGACTGTGATAATCACTTGGTTTCTATGATCTCTGCTGTAAGTTACATCACTGGTACATAAATCTACTTACTTACCGGGATCTGTTCTCCAATCAGGTGGTTGATCCTGTCCACTTACCGGGACCTGTTCTCCAATCAGGTGGTTGATCCCGTCCACTTACCGGAACCTGTTCTCCAATCAGGTGGTTGATCCCGTCCACTTACCGGAACCTGTTCTCCAATCAGGTGGTTGATGCCGTCCACTTACCGGGATCTGTTCTCCAATCAGGTGGCTGTAATTCATCCCGTCCACTTACCTCAGTTATCTGGAAAACAATACACATTATAAATGTATATGATAAACATTTAACATCACATGACAGGATTTATTTGGTATATTTATATCGATGTATATAATGTGGATGACTTCCCTGGTTTAGATGGGGGATTGCTTCTGACTTAGCAATAGATACAATGCCTTTAGATCATAGATCACGAGAACAAATATTCAACAGGAATAATTTTGATCAAATCCAAGCTTTGATGAGGGTTCGAACCTATATGCAGGCTAACCCAGGTGAGCTCTAGTCGACTGCATAATTTTTGTATCACAAATGCAGCCCGTCAATATTAACAAAATCTAGACACATTATATAGCAGTATCTTTACTATAACTTGCATTATTTAGTATATATATATATATATATATATATATATATATATATATATATATATATCACTAAGAACTCTTTGACCCGGCCAGGATTCGAACCCATGCCGTCCAGGATCACCCCTAAATGCGGTGGTCACGGTACTGTGTACGTTTAGGGGTGATCCTGGACGGCATGGGTTCGAATCCTGGCCGGGTCAAAGAGTTCTTAGTGATATATGGCTTGCGCGTTCATGCAGCTTTCTCACATATATATATATATATATATATATATATATATATATATATATATATATATATATAGCAGTTGGGATTCATTGGTCATTGCAATCTATTCTACACAACATACGAAAACAATTGACAAAGGCACGTGGTATGATTATATATTTAAGGAATAACACATTTCTTAATCATGTACGAGCTCATTCACTAAGGTACAGGTCGTTCGCTTAACTTACGAACAGTAGTGGTTCCAAGACCGAGCCTTGTGGGCCCCACTTGTCACCCAGCAAGTGTAAGAAATATTGTCGCAGCAAAAGTGGAAATCTTCAAGAAAAAACTGAGACAGTTAAATCTTATAACATCTCAGTATTTTGGCTTCCTATCCTCCTATTAATTTTGATATCAAAATTAAATAAATAAATATAATTTGCTGTTATGTTAAAAAAATATCTCTACCTTCTTAAATTTAATGCTTAAGTTAATCGCTAACTTAAGCAATAATTTATGACTTTGGCAGACGTAGATGTTTTTTCTTTCAATGTTCTCCTCAGCGGCGTCTCGTGAAACTTCAGATCAACGAAGATATATATATATATCTAGTCTATATCTAAACCGTCGAAGGCACAAACCACTACGAGGTATCTGTGGATGCCTAAGGAACAAGTTCTGCGAGCAATTGCAAAGTGGAGATTGCAGAGACGGCGCTAGAGGGGCGGAGAATAATTTGTTGCCAACTCTTGCAGAACGTTTCGGTGAAATTAAGCTGGGATTTGCCAACGTTTGTGTGCGAGTATATGCTGTGTGGGAAGCTTCCTGGCGGCGGGGGGATTCCGGGCCCCAATACCAGTCCTCCTCCTGCTGCTGCTGCTTGCTGCTGCGGCTGCTGCTGACTGCTGCTTGCTGTTCCTCCTGCTTCTGCTACTATACACTTGTGGATCAAGTCTGAAGCGAGGAGGGAAAGTAATGGTAGGTAGTAGGCATCCATCAGTCTCAGGAAACTATGGAATTGCGTTCTCGTTGTCGGTCTGGAGTGGCCTCTCCACGGCGCAAAGCCAGGGTAGGTTAAAGCTGTCACCCATGCAGCAGGTCCCTCCCACTCTCTCCACGGCGCCGAAAGTCTCCAATGGAAAGCCGCACACAACTTTGCATGGTGAATTGTGATTGGCGAGTCTCATAGGGTGGCTGGGGTCACCCCCCCCATGATGTCCAGGATTGGCAGCAACTAACGACTCCTATGACGTGTGAAATGTAGGTTTGATTGTCCATAGAGTGTTTTCCAACTTATTTCCCAGCTGTTATCGACGCGTTGATTAAGGTAGACTCAGCGTTGATGCAGCATTGATAATATTAAGTCAACGTTACACAAACATGTTTTGTCCTCAGATTGGGAGGGATAAAGTGAGAGAAAACGGGAGAGAGGGACGGAAAATGGGAGAGAATGGGAGGGTGAGAGACTGAGGTAAGAAGGGAAGAGGAGAAGCGGAATGGGAGGGATAGAGGGAGGGAATAATGGGAACGAGGGAGAGAGAAACTGCGAGGAAGGGAAGAAAGGAGAATGATAGTGATCGAAAAAGAGAATGTGGGGGAGGCAGAATGAGAGAATGTGGGGAGGCAGAATGAGAGAATGGGAGGGTGGTGGGGGGGGGGAAGTGAGAGACATACGAAGAGCCCCGGCACCACCGGCCACTCCCCCCTCCTCACTTCACGCCAAGTAAAGAAAGAGTGAATAAAGATGCAAATATTTACTGCTTAAGAATAGAAAAAAAGAGAAATGTTCCGTTTCAGTATTTATAGAACAGCTTAAAAAAACAAAAAAATATTTACTACTCTACTTAATACTTAGAAAGTGGGGGGAGCGGGGGATACTTAAGTAGATTGATGGACCATGTCGTTGCGGTCATTAAAAACCACTAAATCGGACCTGGATTAAAACAAAAAAAATACATAAACCGTGCTAACACACTCTTAAGTTAACGATGCTCTTCGTTAAGTGCCTCGTTAAGAAGAACTTGGGGAAGGGAAAGGGGGGGGGGTCGTGTGGGGGGGGTGGATAAAGTAAGTCCAAAATTCATTCTTTTTATTCCTGGTCTGACGCCTGAACGTGTTTCGTAATTGCTTATTACATATTCAAAGACTTAGTTTACACACAAAATATATTCATACTTATACTCGTTTTGGGTAAGGTGATATTTTTTTTTTTTTTTTTTTTTTTTGAGATATATACAAGAGTTGTTACATTCTTGTACAGCCACTAGTACGCGTAGCGTTTCGGGCAGGTCCCTGGAATACAATCCCCTGCCGCGAAGAATCGTTTTTCATCCAAGTACACATTTACTGTTGCGTTAAACAGAGGCTACAGTTAAGGAATTGCGCCCAGTAAATCCTCCCCGGCCAGGATACGAACCCATGACATAGCGCTCGCGGAACGCCAGGCGAGTGTCTTACCACTACACCACGGAGACTATATGGCACAAAAGTTTTGGCTGTTGTACAACAGCCAATTAATGCATAACTATATTCTACCCACTTTAAGACCCCGAACCAATATAGAAGCAGCAAGAGGAAGTATGGGCCAATAGGCCTTCTGCAGTTACTTCCATTCTTATGTTCTCATACCCATTGTTTCGTGTTCTGTCTTCTGTTTCACCTTACCCAAAACGAGTATAAGTATGAATATATTTTGTGTGTAAATTAAGTCTTTGAAAATGTAATAAGGCATTACGAAACACGTTCAGACGTCAGACCAGGAATAAAAAGAATGAATTTTGGAGAGTTACTTTATCAATTACCCTCGACAGTGAAGAAGAACGTATAAAATATTGAGAAGATTCGTATAAGAATTATTAATCTTACCCTTTCGGTCATATTCAACATTATATATATATATATATATATATATATATATATATATATATATATATATATATATATATATATATATATGTCGTACCTAGTAGCCAGAACTCACTTTTTGGCCTACTATGCAATGCCCGATTTGCCTAATAAGCCAAGTTTTTCTGAATTAATATATTTTCTCAATTTTTTTTCTTATGAAATGATTAAGCTTCCCATTTCATTATGTATTAGGTCAATTTTTTTTCATTGAAGTTAAAATTAACGTATATATATGACCGAACCTAACCAACCCTACCTAACCTAACCTAACCTATCTTTATAGGTTAGGTTAGGTTAGGTAGCCGAAAATATTAGGTTAGGTTAGGTTAGGTAGGTTAGGTTGTCGAAAAACAATTAATTCATGAAAACTTGGCCTATTAGGCAAATCGGGCCTTGCATAGTAGGCTGACAAGTGCGTTCTGGCTACTAGGTACGACATATATATATATATATATATATATATATATATATATATATATATATATATATATATATATATATATACACTTGGCTTACACACAATCAAAAGATAAATATATACATGTCAGATACATTCATGCATTCATCATATACACAAATACATATATCATATTCATACACACGAGTACACCAGAGATACACACACGCATACAACTTAAGCCTTGCAGTAATGCCAAGGTGGCCCGCCTGTGTCAGAACCGTCTGTGGTAACTGGCGTGAAACAGACACCTGCCACAGACACCTGCCACAGACACCTGCCATAGAACATCTGCCTGAGTGCTTACGGGCATTTGAGTTGCGTATGTGTGTGTGCGTATGAATATTCAGCCCATCCTCCTCTCTTGGTAGTACTTATATATATATGAAGGATGAGGATCATAGGTCATATGTACATATACCATAGTACATATACTGACGTACAAAGCGATTAGAAAGTAGAAATCGGTACTGTTGAATTTGGACAAATCGGAAAAAATATTTTCTAATGTGGCAAAGACAAACCTAACCTAACCTTCCTAGGTCTAATAACAGCTATCAGAGGCCTAATTCAGTACATATGTGTGCGATACTAAGCCTAGGAATATTTAAGTCTATTGTTTAGCTTGTTTTCTGGGGCTCTATAAAGTGAATAGTTCAAATTTATACTATGTAACTGCTTAATACTTCAATGTTTGTACTATGGTTATCTTGAGATGATTTCGGGGCTTTTTAGTGTCCCCGGGGCCCGGTCCTCGACCAGGCCTCCACCCCCAGGAAGCAGCCCGTGAAAGCTGACTAACACCCAGGTACCTATTTTACTGCTAGGTAACAGGGGCATAGGGTGAAAGAAACTCTGCCCAATGTTTCTCGCCGGCGCCTGGGATCGAACCCAGGACCACAGGATCACAAGTCCAGCGTGCTGTCCGCTCGGCCGACCGGCTCCCATAGTTACAAAAACTACTGTCTAAGCAAGAGGATGAGTGGGAATACTGATATTTATATGTATAGGACTTTACTTTTTTTTATGTATCGGGTTTTAAGGGGACCATACCCTCACTTTAACCATTCCTTTCCCCCGTCCCGTCCCATCTCAAATCCTTATCCTGTTCCCTTCCAAGTGCAGTCTCTGTGGGGTAGTGGTAAGACACTCGCCTGGCGTTTCGCGAGCGCCTTGGCCTGGGTTCGCATCCTGGCCGGGAGGATTTACTGGGCGAATCCTTAACTGTAGCCTCTGTTTAACTCAACAGTAAAATAAATTGGTTCCTGGTTATTAGACAATTTGGTGGGTTCGTATATATATATATATATATATATATATATATATATATATATAATATATATATATATATATATTATATATATATATATAAGCTCCCTAAAGATACTAAGAACCTCTTTGTGTGTGGCATGAAAATAACGGAATTTTTATTTTTAATTTTTTTTTAATTTTATTAAGAATTTTTTTTTTACCATTTATAAATTCTAATTTTTTTTGCGTGATTTCATCATTCCTTGATGACAGTGTATTAAATAATTGTAACTAACAAGTTGTATGTTAAAATGTCTATTTCAAAAATGCACAAAAGTCGGACATTTTAATGTTTTAATTATAGAAATGAGGTATGTATATTTTAATTATCTATACAAATAACTGCTTATAGATGTATATCAGGTATATACATAGTGCGTATGTTCCTTAATTATCAGTAAACATACTTACAAATATCACACACACACACACACACCCACACACACACACACACACACCCACACACACACACACACACACACACACACACACACACACACACACACATCAACACAGTTGATTGACAGTTGAGACAGTTGATTGACAGTTGAGAAGTTGATTGACAGTTGAGAGGCGGGACCAAAGAGCCAAAGCTCAACCCCCGCAAGCACAATTAGGTAAGTACAATTAGGTAGTACACACACACACACACCATACATTTTTGGCCAAGGCAAAATTGACGCTATACCATGCAATCACATCTAGGTGAGTAAATCTAGGTGAGCGCACCCACACGCGTCAGTCAACGCCCATCAATCTTGGGTTTACCTTGAGCTAAGCTTAGAGAACTGTTGGTGTTGGCTTCTTGATCTGCGCCACCAGATTGTCCTGTCCAATAAATTCGGCGTATCTTGAAACCCTAAATTTTAGTGTGTGTGTGTGTGTGTGTGTGTGGGTGTGTGTGTGTGTATGTGTGTGTGTGGTGTGTGTGTCATGTTCTCACCTAGATGCGCCTTCAGAGCAGAGATCAAACTCTTGGCCCTGCCTTACCCTTCTGTTTCCTGTCGAATGTTATATTGAATCTCTTATTAACTTATTATCACAAGAACTTTTGGGGAATGACAAAGGAGATGGTTTGGTCGGGGTTATTTAGTTGCTCATCTGTTCTTCTAGTTCCTTAAGTTGTCTTGCTGTGCACGTTTTTAGTTTGTCCTTGTCTGTTTTGCAATATAATCTTATACGTCGCAATCATTTCTCCTCAGTGTCTTTCCTCAAGAAATCAAAAAATATATTAAACATCAATCTTCACCGCTCAGGCACGAGACCTGAGCTATACGTATCTCTACAATTGTTCTGGTTTGGGTTTGTGTTTACGTGTGGTGGTTTGAGGCTGTGGCGGCTAGTGGTATGTGTGGTGTGGTGTGTTGTGTGTGCGAGTCGTTCTCAGGGCTTCCTTCCCACTATACAGTATTCTGATGTTCGCTTTTTCCTGTTCCCATTAATGGTAATGCAATTTAACACACAACACACACACTGAATGCGTGTGTTTACGAAATTACGAAATCAAGATATACGAAATTGACAAAATTGATATTCGTATTGACAGGGTAGATAAAGATAACTGTTTAACACGGTTGGTACGCGAACAAGGGGACACATTGGAAACTGAGTACCCAAATGAGCCACAGGGACGTTAGAAAGAACTTTTTCAGTGTCAGAGTAGTTAACAGATGGAATGCATTAGGCAGTGATGTGGAGGCTGACTCCATACACTTTTCAAATGTAGATATGATAGATCCCAGTAGGCTTAGGAATCTGTACACCAGTTGATTGACAGTTGAGAGGCGGGACCAAAGAGCCAGAGCTCATCCCCCGCAAGCAAATTACGTGAGTACACAACTGCTTTAACTGCTATTTTTTGCAGTTACCATTGCGCGGTTCCCCATATATAATTCATCCTTAATGGGGTTTAAATTTTTTCTCTTAATACACATCACGAATTAAGGAGTTTTAAAATTGTTTAGCAATTTAAGGATTAAGTGTATATATATACTTCCGGTGTTCAGTCCTGAGGTTCTGTGTCACCTCCCATAGATCCTTTCTGGTCAAA
Organism: Procambarus virginalis; assembly: GCA_020271785.1. NCBI lineage: Eukaryota > Metazoa > Arthropoda > Malacostraca > Decapoda > Cambaridae > Procambarus > Procambarus virginalis. The sequence continues at coordinate 1,161,571 of WNGS01072847.1, read as the reverse complement.
GAAGCTTTTTTTTTTGGTTATATATTTATCGTTGGGCTGTTGTTGTTGTTTAAGATTCGCTACTTGGATCCAAAAGTTCCAAGTAGCACGGGCTATGGTGAGCCCGTTCGTTGGGCTTTTCTTCTTCTTCCTCTTTTGTGAGCACCTTGCCTTCGTCTGTCAGTGTATCAAAATTGTGTTTTAAGGGGTCTTGCTGCCTCTTTGCCCAACCTGCGTTTGTTCCTCGATCACGTTCATACATCAGACGAGAGATGTGAGAGTGTTTAACACGTGCTGATGGTTCGCTTCACACTGCGAGGCATCAATTCATCCATTTATGGTGTGTGTGTGTCTGTTAACACTCCCACAAGCCTCACGCCGGCATCTTGTCAACTCGTTTATCTCCCATTCTAAACATTTCACTTTCTACTGTGTTCGTCTGTCACCATTCATTACCACCCCCTTCCTCTATCTTTGAGCGTCATTCCGTCCGTATCTACCTGTGTCTACTTATTCTTCCGTCGTTGTATTCAAACGTAGAGAAAGAGACATATCATTCTTTTCGGTATAAAATTTGTCATTTATTTCACATTATCCAGTAATGGACACAACTGGAGGGTTACCACAATGCCGATAACATGATATTTAAAGCCTTGTGATTGGTTATTATATCCTACACATAATTGACCAGTCCAGAGCGATCATATCAGCCACCACTCACAGCCGGGATATCATCTGGTGAATTAGATCACAGGCAGCGACAGAAACTATGATGGTGAGAACACCTTTGGCCACTCGTTGTCAGCTCCAGGAATCACGTGTCACCGGGCGTCATGTATCACCAGCTGTCGTTGGCTCGTTGTATATGTGTCCCTCTGTTGGAAGGGAAACTGCTGAGCTATGGATCCCGAGGACACAGCAGTTTTTCTCTATGGATCGCCACACACAGGGGAAAGAAACGGGCAACTCTTGAGTCTCTGGTTGTGTCAACGAGCCTAGAACCCAATGTTGGAGAAAGCTCAAGGCGCTCCTGCACCAGGGGGCCGAGCATTCCTCTAGGTATGGGAACTAAGGTGTACTGACTTTTCCAGTTGTCAGAACTTTTTTGATCTTGCTGCTTCCCGTGGTTGGCTGCACCACCTGCTTGATCAGCACTGAGGTGTTTGTAGGTGTCAACGAGGGTGGATACACATGTAAGTCCCAACCAACTGTGTGCACTTCTTCCAGGGATATATGGTGATGCTATCTGAAGGAAGAGCAGAATTGACCAGGTTTTGGGCTGGTTAGGATGCGTGGTTCTCTCTCTGCTTGGCACTGAGCTGAGGCAAGGCTCCTCTTGATGTTATTAACTTTGTATCTTGCATGCCAGCCCTTAAGCTTCCACGGTGTAGCACAGGCAATCCATATTGTCACCTACCACTCTGTTGCAAATCCACTTGTATTTAGTGTGAATTGGGGCACCAAGGCGGAGGCCACTGCTACATGGAAGGTCTCTGGATCTAGACGCGTGCCTGTTGCAGACATGGGTGCTGCCGAAAGAAAGTTTCCTGCTTGGGGGGGCACCCACCGCTCTGAAGCGGGCTTTCTCCGTATCTGATATAGCAGCCCTGATCATGGCATCAGCTATTTTTTCCACTAAAGAGGTTCAAACAGATTGTGTGTTTTTTTTTTTAATAAGGAACCAACAGTGTTAAATCCTAGAGAGTTTTTGATAAGGCGGATTGTTTAGTTTAGTTCATTTATTATGCTCCCTTTACTTCATCTTGTAAGTGGTAATGGAGCCATACCCATCCTTTGGTAGCACCGAACCCCATACTCATCCTGTGGTAGCACCGACCCCATACTCATCCTGTGGGTAGCACCGAACCCCATACCCATCCTGTGGGTAGCACCGAACCCCATACCCATCCGTGGGTAGCACCGAACCCCATACCCATCCTGTGGGTAGCACCGAACCCCTACTCATCCTGTGGGTAGCACCGAACCCCATACCCATCCTGTGGGTAGCACCGAACCCATACCATCCTGTGGGTAGCACCGAACCCCATACCCATCTGTGAGGAGTACTGGGAAAGATCAAAGATCCATAAGCATGTATTCCAGCGCCCAGAAGGCTACCACGACGGACTCATTAAGTAGTTGAGGATAGTTCAGAGCACCGTCTCAAGGCTGACAG